>CM076574.1:1349526536-1349686597 GCA_034641835.2 Pinus albicaulis | reverse complement strand
TATTGGATGCATGGAGTAAATCTTGTTTTTTCTATTGTTTAATGTCTTCCAATGCATAGATCTAGATTTTTTCAGCATTTATCTTGATCACCTAACTGTAGATATGAAGATATTAGCAGTCATTTCTATTGTTAGGTCTGTTTGTTATGCGCAGCTAAAGTGGTATTTTTTCGTACTCTTGGAATTAAGATTCATACTAACAACTTCCATAACGCCACATTATCTCATATCTTTGCTGGACAAAAGGAATTGTAAATCTGATCTACATCTGGCTTTTATTCTATTGATCTATTATTGTGTTCTATCATAATTTTACTTTCTAGTTTATGTGGTTTCTATTTTGTATTGGGCCTAAGAAAGATTGAAGTAAAAGTGCATCAAGGAAAGAACATTATGGTTATCTAAATTTAACACTCTTTTATATCTTTGGCCATGACTCTTTTGATTTATTATGCCATGGTCTCTTCATGGGTCAACCATGAGGCTAAATCCATTAGTTACACATCACCTAGTTGAGATTTTGGGTCCCACATATTTATGTAAGGAATTATTAAGTTGCGCATATAAAATGATGCCATCTTAGCCCTATCTTCAATGCTACACCTAAGGAAAAATTTAATTAATTTACTAATGTTTTGGAAAGGAAGGGAGCCTTGTTGGGTCAATGTTTTAATTTGAAATTGGCACCATTGGTCTTTGAGGAACCAAGAGTATGTTTTTTATCTATGTCTACAATGCATGAATTCCATGGACAAACTAGCTACTGTGGAAATTTGTTCCTCTTTTTCCTGTAGTTGGGCCATCGGATTTTTATTCTTGTTTTGCATGATGTCCCTTATATTTTCTCCCCTCAACCTAATGTTAGCCATCAATTCGTAAATAATTTTTATTTTTATTTCCACAATGCTAATGTTAGTATGAATCTTTATTCGAAGTGTACGAAAAAAGACCACTTTAGCTACGCATAACTTATAGCCCTAACAGCAAAAGTTGGCTACTAATATCTTCAGATCTACAGTTAGTTGATCAAGACAAATGCTGCAAAAATCCAGATCTATGCATAAAAATAAATTAAGCAATAAAAATAAGGTTTTTCTCCATGCATCCAATAGACAAGACAAGAATAATATGTTTTAAATAATTTTATATTAATGGCACCTGGGAGGAAAAAAAGAAAGGTTTTTCCAATTCTCCTCAATGGGATGGGTTCTTGGAAGTCTTCAGCACTTCAGATCTAGAATTTCTCTCTCTTGTTGGTGTAGAAAACCCAGACAAACATAGAACTCAAAGGGAGCTCACAAAGCAAATAATGGAAAATATGACAATGATAATGGCTCAAAGTCAGACCAAGAGTGTAGATCCAGAGTGATCTAAGAGGCAAAAAAAAGTGAAGAATGGTAGGAAAAACCCTACTATTTATAACAAAATATTAGGTCATTCTAGATCTTGGTGCATGATTAAAATTATATTAACCAAATCTAGATCCACCTTTTATGAAATATTTTATTATATTTGTTGGAGGGGAAAGGTATTTGACTTGGGTCAAATCCCTTTATTTGTAAATAATAAATAAATAAATGATTTATTTATCATTTTAAGGAAGTGGTTGAATGATAATTGAATAAATAATGATTTATTCAATTATTTATAAATGATTTAGACAAATTTAACAAGGAATATTATTTAAATAAGGTTTAAATAATTATTCCTAGAAAATAATAAGATAAATAAGGATTTATCTAATTAATTTCCTTGTTTTGGGTTAAATATGACTCGGAATAATAATTAAATTATTGTTTAATTAATTATTCCATGAGGAAAACCAAACAAATATAGATTTGTTTAATATTTCCCCTTGGGGTTTCCTGTTTAGACCATAAAAAACCTAATAAATGTGTTTTATTAAGTTATTTTAGATAGTGAAAGAAATTTTACTTAGGGTAAAATTGGTCTTACATGGTGTACTTAGGTCTATCTAATGATAATAGGTTAGATGACAAAAAAATGGTGTAACAACTTATATCTTCAACCCATTTTGACTTGGAAATCTACATCCGTTTGTGAGTCATATCCCTCATCTAATTCAAATAATATTTGAATTGTAAAGTGGGTAGGGAGTATGTTTCTTGTTTTAATACAGGAATAATAATATTTAAGGTCTGGTTGGGGATCTAGCTCCTGCAAGTCAATATTATGTCCTATAGCTTCCTTGATTCTTCATGTAGCTTCACAATCTCTTTTTGTAAGTTATATATTTCTTCCCTTAGCTTCAAAATCCCTTCATGTAGCTTCTTTGTTTCTTCATGTAGCTCTACTGGTCCGTTTTGTAGCTTATTTTTTTCTTCCTATATCTCTACAGGTCCTTGTAGCTTTACATGTCCTTTTTGTAGCTTGGTTGATTATTATAGAATCTTGGTTCCCTTGGTACCTAACCTTTTTTTTGGATCTGTGGTTGTTTTCCCTTGCTTGTCTTGGAGGTTATTTCCTCTGATTATTTCTTTTTTTTTCTTGAATTACTCCTCCTAATGGGTAACTGATTCTTCAATAGTGATGGGTGTTGGATAAGGTGGATGAGGCTTCCCTTTTCTTATCTTATTAATCTTTCTCCTTTTGAAGTACTTGGGAGCTTGCCTTGGTTTCCTTTCCTCGGGTTTGGTTAGGGTATTTAAAGCTGCTAGAGTAGCATAACTTTCCTCTTCTATATTCCCCTATACAGTGATTTATTTTTCTTTCATTTTCCTTTTCTTTGGCAGCCTAAATGATGTCCCAATGGCTTATTAGGTCTTTTTTCCCTCTGATTTTGTAAAATCAAGCTTGGATAGCTCTTCTTTAGCTACTTTTGTCTTTGTTTCTACCTCATTTTGTGTTTCTATATTTTCTTCTTCCTTATCCACTTCTTCTCTTGATTTTCCTTTTGATTCTTATTCTTCAATATCAACCTTCTCTTACTTAGGTTCTTCTTCTATTGTTTCTCCTTATAGTTTTAGCTGAGCTTGGCCTTCAGTCTATAGAAAGGCCTCTTTGTCAATATCTATAAAATCAGCACAAGGAACAGGGTTTTAGAGGCCTTCTAAAGCATCCATGAATATCAAATTTATTAGCCCATGGTATGTTAGGTACTAGTTCTTTCCTCCTTTCACCCTCAGGTTCATTTATTTGATTGGCTAAAGAAGGAAACCAGATATGCTCAACCTTTCGTGGATAAACAAGTTTCTCTGAAGTATGAGTTGATAGAGAAACCTAAATTGGTATGCATACACAATACTAAGTCTTCCTTCACATGAGATATATTTTAGAGCATCGTAGGAAAATTCATCCCAAGGGTAGGACAAGCTCTTCCTCCATACTCCATTTTTTTCTGCTATGGATTGTTCATCTTGAAGAAAGAAGTATTTCTTTGTTGTAGTGGCCTCCTATCTTTCCTCTTTGTTCTATATTCTTCCCGTTGGAATTTCGGTGAATTTACTAAAAAATTACTCATTCAAATGAATGGAAATGCCTCTAATTATAATGATGTAATCATCTTCATTTACTTGTTGTAGGTTTAAATAAAACTACTGGGAAATTTCATCATCAAAGGCCCTGAATTTATCGAAAAATAATAACCATTGATATTGGATAAATATTCTTGACATTAGGGTGTTGATGGATTATGGATGGTTATGTAGGTTACCTTAAATTGAATCCTCCCTCCACGGCTTTAATAAAAATTTTATAGAGTGGGAAAAGGAGTTTCCTTTCTATGCTACAGGATTCTAAGGTTTTCTGTGCAATGGAGGTTACTGAAACGAAGGAAAAATGGGAAGTATTTTTTGTAGTGTTGAGGGGAAAGATAAATTTAAAAAGTAGATCAATACACTCTATGCTTCCATCCCATTATATTCATGAAATAAATACTCAATAATTCATCTTTCTCCCTTACTAAAATTAAAAACTATGGGAATTACAATGTATTGTTCAGAGAATTGAAAGGGTTCTTCAAGTCCTAATACCAAATTATGGAAAATATAATTGGTATTTACCCCTTTCGTGATGATTCTCCTCTACTCCTTAGGAATGAATGGAAATTGTGTCGAAAATCATGATTCCTATAGAATCTTGTAACTTTTTAATAGCATTGATTTGTATATCCTATAACTTCCTGTAATAGTTTTCAAAGGAGATATATTTGCAATGTCATCCTCCTATAGCACTGGCAGTCCTCCCTTGGGATTTAAAATATAATTTCCATGAAAAATGGGATTTAGGGGTTTTAATTATGTGGTTTTTGGTTGAGTTCATGGGCTGAGCACGCTATGTGAGTTGGCCCCCACCAATGATGTTCACACACCATACTTTATGATGAGTAGGCACATTGCCCAGTTCTTTAATTTATCATATACTCGTTCCATTTTTATTTTGCACATGTGGGCGATATAGGAGATGACTGGAGTTTACTACTAAAGGTGGCCAATACTATTCTACCAAATTTGGGCCATAAAACCTCTTCCTTCATACATTGATAATGTTTTTTAAGCTAAGATGAGTTCGTAAGAGAGGTTTGGAGTATTGCATACTTGAGTCCTACCATGGGTTTTCTTTTGTAGGTGATGTTGAAGTTGTTGATGTGACTGCTAGAGCTTCCCTTGATGGTACTGAATTTTGATGGTGATGCAATTTGGAGGCTTCAATATTTCTTTCATTTCCTTTAGAGGTGTTTTGTATTTTATTGTTAATGCAAATTTCTCTAGTTCGGGTTGTCAAAGTACTAATGTTGTAGCTGATCTGGTGCTATTGATTTATGATGACTGAGGATCCTATAAAAACCTACAGGGGATATTGTAGCTACTTAGGTTTATCTTCTAAGGTCTTGAAGTATGGTGGCCTTCAAAACTTCTTGGACTGATGATGCAAATTTGGACTTGTAGGGTTTATGCAGACTGCTACAAGATTGCATGTTTTCCTATAGCTTCCACATAAGATCCTCAAGTTCATAATTTCCTCTGACTGTGGCCTTAATTTTTTTTTTATAATTCAAGGTGACATCACTGGTGGTGATTGGAGAGGCTTTCGCTAGTGGTGATAGGTGAAAAAGAGATGGAGGGTTGAATTTTTGTGGATGGTTAGAGAGATAATGGTGAGAAAGTGAAGGCTGATGGAGCATTAGAGAAATTTTGTGGTCTAAAATGGGACTCAAAACAAAAATGTACAACCAAAATCAACTTTATAAGAACCAATAGAATTCAATATGATTATGTCAACTATGGTGGATGATTCACCGTTTGCTGAGTAAAAATGTAAAAATATTTAAAAAAATAAAAATAGAAAAACTACTTTTCATCTCAAATTTTCAACTTATCTCCCTACAATTTTACTCAAATTTCGAGTGGGAGCATTCATTAGATGCAAAATTTAATTCTTCATCCAAGGAGTACCCATCTTACATATTTTTTTATGGATCCTTTTACACGAAAAATGATGAATACATGAAAAACATGATTGCAATCACATGATTTCATGTATTTCTCATTTTTTGTGTATCAAGGTCGATCGAAATTATCCAACATAGGTACACCTTGGATGAGAAATTAATTTTGCATCCAATGAGTGCTCCCACTTGAAATTTGAGTAAAAAGATAGGGCTATGATTTGAAAAAGTAGTTTCTTCTTTTTTCCTTATAAATTTTGATGATGTAATCTAATCTTATTTTATTATTTCCACTATTATTTTATAATATTCCTTAGAAGGACCATTTTAGACCTCAAAATTTCTCT
This sequence comes from Pinus albicaulis, assembly GCA_034641835.2. Lineage (NCBI taxonomy): Eukaryota > Viridiplantae > Streptophyta > Pinopsida > Pinales > Pinaceae > Pinus > Pinus albicaulis. The sequence continues at coordinate 1,349,680,843 of CM076574.1, read as the reverse complement.
AATGTGGATAGGTGCTAGGAGCTTCCATAGAATTCCTCTCTTTCCCATAGATGGAAAACTTCATGTTTGCCCCTCCTTTCGATGCTTAGTAGTTTCCTGTAGCAATACAAGAACTTTCGTGTAACATTTCATGAAATTGATTGAAACAAATGAAAGAGAGTTGGAAGTAAGGATATCATTTCTGCAATCATACGTTCAATTTCGCTCTTTTGGAAGTAAGGATATCTATAAGGCCTAATGTTTGGAGGAACACTTCCTGGAATCAAATGAATATCATGATCATGATCACGAATAGGTGGGATTCCTTTGGGAGTTTCAAACACCTTGGAATTATTTTCCAAGACTTGTTGGAGATCTACAGAAATAGATGATTTTGATGTTGGAACTTCTAGTGAGCATAATTGTGAAATTACGCCTCGTTGTTCTTTCTTTAGAAGGTTTGTCATGACATTAGAGCTTAGTATCCTTCTCAGCTTCCCTTCAATACCCCGTAATTCGACTTCCTTTCCTTCTGAAAAAGAATTTCAAGAAAATTTCTTGAAAATTAAAAGCTACCATCCCCAAAGATTGTAACCATTGTACTCCTAGTACAACATCAGCACCTCCCATAGGAATGGAAAGCATTGGACTAGTCAATACATACTCCCCCATGGTTAGCTTGATATTATGGCATTTTCCAGAGCAATTTATAGTTCCTCCATTTGCAACCATCACTTGATATTCTGGTGCTGGGTATAGGAAACAATTTAATTCCTTGGCTACCTTACAATGAATAAAATTATGGGTTCTACCTGAATCAATCAACACTATTACCTTTTTCTTCTTGATTTGTCCTTCTATCTTGAGAGTTTGAGGAGTGGTAATTCCTGCCAGTGCATTACACGATATGGTCGGATTCATTTCTTCCTCTTCTAGGGCTGGTTCCTGGTGCATATCCTCTTCTTGTTCATTTTCTTCTTCCTCTTCACAATCTATGTAAAATAATTTCTTCTCAGCACACTTATGACCTTTAGTGTATTTGCTATCACAACTGTAGGAAAGCCCTTTTGCTCTTTTTTTCTTCCAATTTTTGTGGTGTCAACCTTGTAGGTTGTGGAAATCTAGGCGTAGCAACACTTCCTTCTTTATAGAATTGAGTGGTAGGCTTCCTTGTTACCATTATTTTACATTCAACTTTTCTTGCCAACCTGAATGCCTTCTCCAATGAATCTGGTTCCAAAACGCGAACTTCATGTTGGATATTATCCTTTAAAGTGCCTATGAAGAGATCGATCATGTGTTCCTCTGGAATATCAGTTACCCTTATATTCAATTTTTTGAATTCCTCAATGTGCTGCCCCACTAAACCCTTTTGTTTGAGATTTATCAATTGGCTAAAGAAGGTGTTGCTCTTTGTATCCTCATAATGTGCTATCATTTCCTCCGTAAAAATTGACCAAGTGAAAAATTTTTTACGGGAGCAAAGCCATTGATACCATACAAATGTATTTTGTTCTAAATGTAAAGTTGCAATGCGTACCTTTTGTGTGTTTTGCACGTTATGGAGATCAAAATATTGCTCCATCTGTAGTATCCATGTTACAGGATCCATTCCATCAAACTTCCTCATATCCATTTTTGGAATATGGTGGTTCTTCCCGCCAACATTAGAGTTTATGAAATCACGATTAACATTGATTTTGTTCTCATCATGAGGTTCTTCTACTATCTTTTCACCATTAGGAAACATTTCTTGTATCAACTTTGTCAAACCTTCAATGTCTGTTTTTAGATCATTCTTCATGTTTTCCATGTTGTATTTCATGTCATCCATCTTAGCTTCCATGCCAGCTTCCATGCCATCCATATTAGCTTCTACGCCATCCATATTAGCTTGCACGCCATCCATCTTAGCTTCCACGCCTTTCTTCAAAACTTCCATTTCATTTTTTGTTGCTCTTTGCGAGAGTGAAATTTGTTGCACTTGCTCTTGTAATTTTGATAGATCATGTTGCAATTCTTCATCTTCATGAGTCATAGTAGAGCCTTCTGAAGGCTTAATGGGTGTTGAATTATTTTACGGGGCATCTTTTAGAACCCAATACTGATATCTATTCTACAATATGCCCTTGGAATCAATTCAAATTGATTCTTCAAACAAGACTTATGCAATTCGGAAAAAAAATACACACCTTTTTCTTGCTTTTGAGGAGCTCGATATTGAAATTGGATTATCTTTGTGATTGCAGCACTTCAATATTTGATTTTCGGTACCAACGTATCCCTCTGAATTATCTTTCGAATGCCACAGGTCTGACCTGATTTGGATTCTCCAAGACAAAGTTGTGTCCAATCTCCCACAATGACCTAATTATGGACCGGTTCAGCAGAACGAACTTGTACAACTTTCCCACGGTCACTTTTTCATCCTTCGCTCTGAAAATTGATAGCCAAGAAACTAAAGTCTGGGGTACTTGCAACCAATTTTTACGACACCTAAACTGATGCCCGTAGAGAGAGTTATTGAACTTTTTCCATGATCACCTCTTGAGATGAAAATCAGAGATTGAAAACACTACCTTCCATGACATATCTCCAAAAATATTGTGAACCAAGATCTGAAATTTTGAAGAATTTCTTCAGATTGCAACTTTACACCATAAGAATTTTGATTCGAACCTTTCGTCGAAAATTTATAGCGCAAATTCCACGATGACCTATTTAGGAGCCCTCGAAAAAGACTCCACTTCCAAGGTATCCCATTCCAAAATATTGCGAACCAAGCTCTAAATTTTTTTGAAAAACTTCCTCAAGATTTCAGCTTTGAACCCTAAAACTTTCAGCTTCTGAAGCTTCGTAGAAAAAAAGTTATAGCGAAAATTCCACGATGACCTGTTTGGAGCAGCGAAACCCTAGAATCCAAAGCTCTGATACCAAATGTTGTGTAACCAGCTCCAAAAATAGAATAAAAAGATATCAACGCCTTAGAAATAAGCCACTTCGAGGGGGAAACCTCCAATACATTACATAAATGAACAATTCTTGGATGATACAATTTACAAAACCTCCTTTCTATATATATAGGAGTCCATGTGGCTATAATGTAATCCTAGTGGGCCACAATGTAATCCTAGCCGACCTAACAATAATAATTTAAGGGCACAATAATAACAAAATGGGGGTTACAAGGGTACAATAATAACAATAAGGGGGTTACACTAACAACAATAAGGGACTATACTAGTAATATAGGGACCTAATAGAATTGATGGAGGAATCTTGGAAAAGGCGAGGGAATGAGTGGAATGGATGCAGATAAGTTGGTTGAAGGACTTGAAGGTGAGTGCTTAGGCCTTGAAGCTAATCTTCTTTGACTGCTTGTTGGAATCTTGTTGTACCTGCATCCATTAGATAAATTTTGAGGTCTAAAATGTGCCTCAAAATAAAAATGTAAAACCAAAATAAACTCAATAATAAATAGTAAGAATCAATATGATGATGTCAACCATGGGGGATGATTCACCGTTTTTGGAGTAAAAGAGTAAAAAGATTAAAAAAAAAATTATTTTTTCAACTTATCTTCCTATGATTTTACTCAAATTTTGAGTGGGAGCACTCGTTGGATGCAAAATTTAGTTCCTTATCCAAGTAGTACCCATGTTGCATATTTTCTATGGACCTTGTCACACGAAAAATGAGAAATACATGAAAAATGTTATTGCAATCACATTTTCCATGTATTTCTCATTTTTCGTGTCTTAGGGTCCATTGAAACTATGCAACATGGGTAATCCTTGGATGAGGAATTAAATTATGCATCCAACGAGTGTTTCCACTCAAGAGTAAAACCATGGGGAGATAAGTTGAAAATGTTCTTTTTTTCTTTTTTCCTGCTAAACTTTGATGATGTAATCTAATATTATTTTATTATTTCCACTATTGTTTTATAATATTCCATCGGAGACCCATTTTGGACCTCAAAATTTCTCTAATGACTATTAGAATAAATGAAACAAAGATGCCTTTAATTTTTCTTTTTCTACTTTTTTTCTCTTTTTTTTTTCTTTCCTTTTTTTTTTCTTTTTTTTATTATAAGACCCAGATTCCTCATTGAGGTTTTCAGCCTAACTAGGTCTTCCCCAGGTGCCTCAAGGGAGGTTTTCACCTAGGGATATTTTTATTTGATTTTTTTTGTATTTTTTTAAGGCTCATTGGCTGCCTCACAGAGGTTTTGAGCCTATGAACCTACCTTGGGTGCCTCATGGAGGTTTTCACTTGGGTTTTTTTCTCTTTTAATTTTTTCTTTTTCTTTATTTTTCCGAGGCCTAAATGGATTGGGAATCTTGAGGCTCTTAATCATATTCATTTCTATCCATATTTAATTGGTTAATCCATCCCTTTAAGGGGGCTTCCTATATAACTTCAATCTATAGCCATTCACTAGTAGTATTTGTTCTTCATCCATTTTCCTAATATAAACTAAGCCATTATCATGGAATTTCTCTAGCAGGTAAGGACCTAGCCACTTGGTCATGAGTTTTCCTTTGAATTAATTGAAACTAAAATCATATAAGAGGGCCCAATCATTCTCCTAGAAGATTCTAGTCTTCATATAATTATTGCACCTAACTTTTCTTTGTAATTGAACCACTTGAATGTGCATAATAGTTTGTAGGCTAAGTTCATCAACGGAATTTAGTTGTTGTAGTCTCTCTTCTTGAGCTTTTATGATGTCCAAATAAATTTGTGTTTCCATTCTCAATGTGGTGTACTTGAATTCAATGGATAACAGAGACTTCTTACTGTAGGCCAACTCAAAGGGGGTGAATCTAGTGTTGTTCTTCTAGGTAGTATTATAGGCCCAAGTGGCCTCAACAAGCCTATCTTCCCAATCCCTCTTGGTGCTACTAATAACCTTAGTCAAGATGCATTCTAGTGCTCTATTGGTCACTTCCACTTGCCCATTTTATTGAGGTTGATATGGAATAGAATTCCCATGTCTAATGTGATGTTGCCACATTATCCCCTCCACCAATTTGGGAGTGAATTGAGTTCCTTAGTCTGTGATTAGTTCCCTTGGAAAATCAAATTTGTAAAAATGTTCTCCCTTAAGAAATTTTCCACTTTTTTCTCTGTTGCTTCCTTAACTTCCTTTACTTCATTGCACTTGGTTAGATAATTTATGCATATAGCGATATATTTCCTCTATCTATATTGGGTTTCATTAGGTCTAATGAAGTCCATGTATCATCATTCAAATGGTATGGAATTCAATTGAGGTTGTAGGGGCATCAAATCCATCTGTGGAGGCTTTCCCATCCTCTAGCACTCATCACCATGAGGAGTGTACCTTCTAGAATCTTGATGAAGGGTAGGCCAATAATAAATTTCCTGAAGAATCTTGTAGGTTGCCCTCTTAGAAGCAAAATAAATCCCACATGGTACATCATGACATGCTAAGAGGATATAAAATATTTCATATTTTCTTACACGTATTCTTAATATTTGATTAGGACCCAATCTAAAGAGGTTTTCCCTAATCTAGGTATAAGGGACACTTTTTCTGACAAATTTTCTCTTTTCTTTGGAAGACAAGTTAGGAAGAAACTGGCCAATTAACAAGAAGTTTTTTATATCAACAAACCAATGTGAAAACAATGATATGGAAAATAGGTGCTCATCTGGGAGTTGATCATATACCATCTCTTCATTCTCTGCAGATAAGGTTAGTCTAGAAAAGAAATATGCAACAAAATTTTCTTTCCATGGCTTATTAATAATGGTTAGATCAAATTGTTGCAATATCAATAACCATCTAATATTATGATCACTGACATCAAGTTTATTCATCAAGTACTTAATTGTTGCATGATCAATGTGCATAAAGTCTTGATACCCATTAATTTAATGTCTAAATATATTCAAGGAGTGTACACTAGACAAAAAATCCTTTTTAGTGATGGTGTAATTTAGTTCAGCCTTGGACAGATTTTTACTAATGAAATAAATAACATAAGGGGATTTACCTTATAGTTGGAGCAATGTCCCCCCACTATTTTTTTTGATGCATTTATGTGAATGTGGAAGGGCAAGGACCAATTTGGGCCCCTGAGAACTAGTGTATTTGTCAATTTTTCTTTGAGATATTCAAATGCCTTTTGACAATGTTTTGTCCAATAGAAATCTGAGTTTTTTGTTAGTAAACCAAAAAAAATGAAGCGATTTTACTGAAATCCTTAATAAATATCCTATAGTATCCAACTATTCCTAAAAATCTCGTAAAATCTTTTTGTCTTTGTGGAACAAAAACCCTTCTGATAATTGCATTTTTATTAGGGTAAAATTGAATTCATTCCTTAGAGACGAAGTGGCCTAGAAAAATTATCCAGGTGGATATTGGTGGCCACCTACCTATTCCACTTGGACCCCCACCATTGTTTCTTTCATTTTTTCAGTTTCCTTAATTATAGTACAATTTACTATTTTTTGTAGTTTTTTGGGTCCTAAACTTTCAGGCCATTTTGAGGCTCTAAACGAAACATTTTGCGCATGAAAGGTCTGATGAATATGAGTTGAATGCTTAATATTTTCTATCATCATTTTTATTCCTCAGATAGATCTTTCTAACGATGTATCATGTGCATCAAATGAAGATAGTACACCAAAGTTATGACCCCGAGAAATTAATGTACGAATTTACCCCGAAGGGGCCCATAGTCTGGCGTTTGATCTCCTAGGGTTAGGTTTTTGGATATTTAGGGGTTTCCATTGTTTCTCAATAATAAATAGGCCTTCGAGCCTCATGTTAACACAATTCAGAGGCATGTAGCAGCCACATCTCTTCTCAAAATATAAGCTACCAATGCCCTAGCTAGCTTATTTCCATCTTGTCTGTAAGCATATTTCAATTATGAGATATTAATGAAATGAAGTCTTATTTCTGCTGCATCTTTGCTTTTACGTGTATTTTTGTATTTTATTGCGTTCCTACGTAAGTCTAGATCAAACAATTATTTCATTCATCTTATGTATCCAAATCAAAATAGCACATAAACATAAGAAAAAGAGATAAATGACTAGATAATAGGCCACTTCGAGGGGGAAACCTCCCTTTACATCACATAAATGCACAATTCTTGTATGATTCTAATGGAAAAACTTCCTTAGTATATGTAGGAGTCTTAAGGATCAAAATATAATTAGGTCCTACAAAACAATAATAATGTGTTAGGATATTCCGACACATAGGAAATAGTTAAGAATAACTTAGTCTAGTGTAGAGTTAGGTAAAGTGTGTTTCTTTACCATGTACATTTGTAACTTATAATCCGACAGTCACGATTTGTAGTGATCTGATGGTTATCTCTCTCCTCGATATTAACGACACTTGATCTGTGGCTTAACACCTGATTGGTCCATGATCTATATTTAAATAGCATGGAGGTTCATTTGTTCGGTAACCATTTATGAGAGAAACATATGTAACTTTTATTTTTATATTAATAAATTACCTGAAGTGGTCGTGTTGGCTCAGGCGATGGATTGTTTCCCTGTTCGAGGGTTTTAACCACGTGATTATATTGGTGTACTGATTTGTGATCTATTTGTGAGTGGTGACCTTTGGTTCTTGATCTAAGGAACTTACCCTGTAAATTCCTACATGGTATCAGAGCTATTTTGAGGGCCGTGTTCATTGTTGATCGAAATCCGAAGCCAATTTGACTGCATGCGAATTTCGTTTTGTAGATCTACTATTTGAGAACATTTTTGGGCTTGGAGAACTGATCGGTTGTGTCTGGAATGTTTTTTACAGTGAGGAACACCTTTCATTTCATGGGAAAAGGTTTCTGGCTACCCAAGTTATGACAGTTTAGATCTGGAGGTATAAAGCATTTGTTTTGTAGTTATATTTGTTAATAGTTCTGCTTATTTCGGTTCCCTCTATTTATTTTCAGTTTTTAGGTTTTGTTATTTGCCGGATCTATACCCTCTTCTCTGTGTATTATCTTTTTTGTGCACTACGTGCAATCTCGACAAATCAGAAAGAGGAAAAAGGGATTTTTTTTGCTATGTATGCTCTTTCCCAACGTCTTTGTGCGATCTCGGGAAATTAGAAATAGTGAAAAAATTGATAGTTTTTGACAAGGCTAATAAAAAATCTAACATTTTGCCGCAGGGCTTGCATTTCATTTTTTTTTTCTCAGTTTTTGTGTTTTTTGTGCAGGGAAAGGCACGCACACCGAACAGTAAAAAAATAAAATAAAATTCCCTTCCTCCTTTCAAACAATAACAAAATCCTTTTACTATGTCACATGGTTAGGGGTTAGTTTATGAGAATAGAGGTCTTCGGTTCAAATCTCCTTCTCAAGCTTCTTTTGTAAATTTTTTTGTTAAAAGGGGTGGAATTTGTTTTTTTTTAAGTTGCACTTCATCTCGTTCTCATAAATATTCGGCATCTTCAACCCGTTTTTTCAAAAAGGCTTAACTTCTTAATCTAGAAGTCGTTTTTCGAGCCGTTTTTTTTTTAAATGGCCTAATTTTTCGAGATATTTCCATTGGAGCAGTTTTTGTTAACTTTTCTAAGCTTCAGTTTTAATAAAAAAAATGAAAGTGCATGCCAGATTATTCTTAACAGCACCAATTATTTCCAATTGCTACCTCACATGGTAGATATAGTTAGAAGTAAAGGGCTTTATAGAATAGCCACCAGAGTAGAAACTAAACCTTATAATGATGATAAAGTCACTAAATGGGAAACTAAACAAGATCAAGCACAAGGGTTGATAGGAATGTCCATTGGTCAAGATCTTCGATTTCATATCCTTGACATTGACACCCCTCATGAAGCCTTGGACAAGCTAAATACTGTCTTTGGAAATCAAAATCAAATCAAGGCCTATCAACCTGAAAATGAGTTGCTTACTTTGGACCCCAAAAATTTCTCCTCTATTGAGGATTTTTTGTCCAAATTCAAGACCCTTAGAATTATTTTAGAAGGTTTTAAGGTAAAAAAGGAAGATGGTAGCCTCATTTATTGTATTCTTGCTAAGCTTGGCCCTGCATACTCTGTATTTGTTTCTGCCTTCCATTCCAATAGAGATGCCATCATTTCTTCAGGAACTACATACAAGAATCCCTCTTTTGATTCCTTTTGCAATTCCTTGATAAGAGAACAAGAAAAACTCTTACACCTTGGTCTTATCACTTCTGGAAACGCTTCTAAGAAAGCCTTAGTAGCCCAACATCAATCATATCAAAAGAATCCCAAGAAGTAGTATCCTAAAAAGTATGGTTCAAAACCAAGCAAGGGTCCTAAGAAATTTCAGCCGCAAACTAAAAAAGCAACTCACCAAAATGATAAGGCATATAAAAACAAAGGAAAGAAGACAGATATACATTGCAACTTTTGCAATCGTGATGGCCATTTAGAGTCCATATGTTTTAAGAAAATGGAAGACTTAGAAGCAGCAATGAAGAAGCACAACATCAATTTGGAGCACTCTTCACCTTCATCTTTAGGAATGGCACTTTCTGCTTATGGTTGTCAAGAATCAAGATCTAGTTATGCATTAAATGTATCCTCTTCTTCTCATTCTCATGAGTGGCTCATTGATTCTGGAGCTTCTTACCACATGGCCAAAAATCAAGCCATGTTTTCTTCTTTAAATGATCATAACACCAAACATATTTATGTTGGTGATGATAGATATCTTAGTGTTGTAGGATATGGAACCATTCATCTAGATAATGGTCAGTTTAATGATGTACTATGTGTTCCTACCTTGTCATGGAACCTTCTCTCTATTTATCAGATAACTCATTCAGGTGGAGGGAAAATAGTATAATTATCACCTCATGATGTTGTAATAAAGGACCTCAAATATCCTCAACATATTTTAGCTACTACCATTTTTGATGATTCCACAAGGTTGTATAAGTTTGACATAAAAAAAATAAAAAAAACCTTCCTACTTTCAAACAATAACATAATCCTTTTACTGTCTCACTTGGTGAGGGGTTATTTTACAAGAATAGAGGTCTTGGGTTCAAATATTCTTCTCAAGCTTCTTTTGTAAAAGAATTTGTTAAAAGGGGAAGATTTTTTATTTTTATTTTTAAGTCACACTTCATCCCGTTCCCCTAACTATTTGGCATCTTCAACTTTTTTTTTCAAAAAGGCTTAACTTCTTCATCTAGAAGCCGTTTTTCGAGCCGTTTTTTTTTAAACGGCCTAATTTTTCAAGATCTTTCCATTGGAGCTACTTGTTTTAGCTTTAATCAGCTTCAGTTTATATATATATATATATATATATATATAGATATATGTGGAAAGTGCATGCTCGATTATTCTTAACAGCACCAATTATTTCCAATGGCTACCTCACATGGTAGATATACTTAGAAGTAAAGGGATTTATATAATAGCCACTGGAGTAGAAACTAAACCTTCTAATGATGATAAAGTCTCTAAATGGGAAAATTAACAATATCAAGCACGAGGGTTGATAGGAATGTCCATTGGTCAAGATCTTTGATTTCATATCCTTGACATTGACACCCCTGATGAAGCCTTGGACAATATTTGGCATTCAAAATCAAATCACAAACCATTAGCTTTAAAATGAGTTGCTTACTTTGGACCCCAAAAATTTCTCCTCTATTGAGGATTTTTTGTCCAAATTCAAGACCCTTAGAATACTTTTAGAAGGTTGTAAGGTCAAAAAGGAAGATGATAGCCTCTTTTATTGCATTCTTGCTAAGCTTGGCTCTGCATACTCTATATTTGTTTCCGCCTTCCATTCCACTAGATAAACCATCATTTCTTCAAAAACTACCTACAAGAATCCATATTTTGATTCCTTTTGCGATTCTTTGATAAAAGAACAAGAAAAACCCTTACACCTTGGTCTTATCACTTCTGGAAATGCTTCTAAGAAAGCCTTAGCAGCCCAACATCAGTCATATCAAAAGAATCTCAAGAAGAAGTATCCTAAAAAGTATGGTCCGAAACCAAAAAAGGGTCCTAAGCAATTTCAACCGCAAACTGAAAAAACAACTCACCAAAATGATAAGGCATATATAAAAAAAGTAAAGAAGATAGATAGACATTGCAAATTTTTCAATCGTGATGGCCATTTAGAGTCCAAATGTTTTAAAAAAATGGAAGCCTTAGAAGCCGCAATGAAGAAGCACAACATCAATTTGGATCACTCTTCACCTTCATCTTCAGGAATGACACTTTCTGCTTGTGGTTGTTAAGCATCAATATCTGGTTATGCATTAAATGTATCTTCTTCTTCTCATTCTCATGAGTGGCTCATTGATTCTGGAGCTTCTTAACACATGGCCAAAAATCAAGCCATGTTTTCTTTTTTAAATGATTGTAACACCAAACATATTTATGTTGGTGATGATAGATCTCTTAGTGTTGTAGGATCTGGAACCATTCATCTAGATAATGGTCAGTTTAATGATGTACTATGTGTTCCTACCTTGTCATGCAACCTTCTCTATGTTTATTAGATAACTCATTCAGGTGAAGGAAAAATAGTAGAATTCTCACCTCATGATGTTGTAATCAAGGACCTCAAATATCCTCAACATATTTTAGCTACTGGAATTTCTGATGATTCCACAAGGTTGTATAAGTTTGAAAACTTTGGGTCATCATGTCTTCCCTCCGTTTTTGTTGCTCATAATGATGATGTGAGCAAACTTTGGCATGAGTGATTTTTTCACTTAAATTATCGCTCTCTTCAAACTCTATGTAAGGAAAATATGGTGATGGGCCTTCCTATGGTATCTTGCCGAGATGGTGTTTGCTCCTTATGTGTACCCAGGAAACATCATCGGGATATTTTTGACAAACGTGCCTCTTAGCATGCTTCAACCCCTTTGCAGCTTGTGCACAGTGATTTATGTGGTCCACTTCATGTTGTTTCTTCTCTGGTTGCAAGTACTTCTTAAATTTCATTGATGGTTTTTCCATATGCACTTGGGTATACTTCTTAAAACTCAAGAGTGAATTTTTTAACATGTTCTTGGCCTTTAAGGCCTTTGTTGAGAAACAATATGGACATCAAATTCTTAAGTTAAGGTCAGACAATGGAGGAGAATATGTTAACAACAAATTTATCAACTTTTTCACTGAGCATTACATTCAATTGCAACATACCATTCCATATACTTCACAAAAAAATGGTGTAGCTGAAAGGAAAAATCACACCTTAAAAGAAATGGCTAATTGTATGCTTCAATCTAAAGGACTTGGTCTCAATTTTTGGGTAGAAGCCATTAACTTGGCAAATTACATAGTAAATCGCACTCCTACTAAGGTTTTAAAGAATATAACTCTAGAAGAAGCTTGGAGCTAAATCAAACCAGATGTAAGCCACTTTCATGTTTTTGGAAGTGATGCTTGGGCCCATATTCCAGATGCGAAACATAAAGCCTTAGAACCTAAGAGTGAAAAATGAATTTTTGTTGGATATTCTGAAGATGTCAAAGGATATAGACTTCTTCAAACAAAATCCAAAAATATAATCATTAGAAGAGATGTAAAATTTGATGAAAATATATTGACCTGCGAGCCTAGTTTGGCAAGTGTGCTACCTTTGGCCTGTGAGCCTGATTCGGTATATGTGCCACATCTCTCTCTCTCTTCTATTTTTAATACCATTCCTTCTAGTTCAGATGATTACAGTGAGGATGAAAATCCTCCTCCACCTCTTTAAATTTTTCATTTTACTCCACTGCTTCCAAGATGGGTCCACGCTACTCAAGATGCAGCAGGTTCTCTTGCAGGTGACCCTGCTGATCGATAACGTACACGTTCTCAGTTCAAAAGAGCTTCTTCCTTATTGGCTCAAGTTCCAAAAAATATTGATCCAGAAACCATTGAAGAAGCCTCCAGTCATCCAGCTTGGAATGAAGAATATCATTCCTTATTGGCGAATGATATTTGGGATCTTGTTCCTCTTCCAAAAGGAAGAAAACTTGTCAGATGTAGATGGGTTTACAAAACAAAGTTTGGACCAGATGGAAAATTGGATAGACATAAATCTCGTCTTGTTGCTAATGGATTTTCACAAGTTGAAGGCATTGACTATACTGAAACCTTCTCCTCGGTTGCCAAATTGAATTCTATCCACCTTGTTCTTTCCCTTGTTGCCTCCTTTAAATGGGAATTCCATCAGATGGATGTTAAATCCGCCTTTTTACATGGATATTTACATGAAGAAATCTACATGGAATAACCCCCCGGCTTTATCCAAAATGAATCTAGCCTTGTTGTTCACCTTAGGAAGTCTCTCTATGGTCTCAAACAAGCTCCTCGGGCTTGGTATGCCAAAATGGATAGATTTCTATTAGATAATGGCTTTTCTAGGTGTCATTCTGACAACACTGTCTACACCAAGAAAGTGGGTAAGTCCTTCACCATCATTTTTCTTTATGTTGATGAACTCATCCTTACTGGTAATGATCCAAACCATATAAACCATGTGAATTCTAGCCTCAAAAAGAAGTTTGAAATGACAGACTTAGGACACTTGCATTATTTCCTCGGTCTTCAAGTCTTGCAATCCAAGGAAGGCATTCCCCTCTCTTAGTCCAAGTATACCTGTGATCTTCTACACCACTTTGACATGGAAGACTATAAGCTAGCCCCTTCTCCCTTTTAGTCTGGAGTCAATATTTCAGTCACTTGTACTACCCCTGAAGTTGATGCTACCTTATATCATCAACTTGTTGGTAAAATTATGTATCTAACTCATACCCATCCTAACCTTTCCTTTGTCGTTGGTCTTGTCGCTCGGTTTATGCACCAACCTCATCAAAGTCACTGGAAAGAAGCTAAAACAATACTTCGATATATTCGAGGTATAGTTCAGTTTGGGATTCATTACAGTGCAGGAGCATCTCCATTGTTGATTGGTTTCATTGATTCTGATTGGGCTAGTGACCCTGATGATCGAAAGTCTACTGCAGGATATGTATTCACTCTTGGTTCAGGACCTATTACTTTGTCTTGTAATAAACGAAGTGCCATCTCCCTTTCTTCAGTAGAAGCAAAGTATCGTGGTGCAGTTGAAGCCAGAAAGGAAGCCATGTGGCTTCGTCAGATCCTGTCTAAATTTGGTCTTCATCGGCAGCATCCAAATACACTTTGGTGTGATATTCAGAGTGCCATTCAGGTATGTAAAGATCTAGTTCAACATCAGCATATGAAACACATTGAACTCCACATACACTTCATCAGAAAGCTCATTCATGATCGTGTTCTTGAAGTGAAGTACTATCCAACCAATGATCAAGTAGCCAATATATTTACAAAGGCTCTCTCAGAAGCGAAGTTTACGAAACTTCGATCCGTGCTTGGAGTTCAAGAAAGTTGTCATTAAATGGGATAGGCTCTAATGCCTCCTTCCTTCTCCTATTGTGTCACTTTTGTAAATCCTTCAATCCTATCCCAATTTGTTCTTAAAGGGGGATGTTAGGATATTTCGACACATAGGAAATAGGCTCCTTTTGTATCACCTTTGCAAATCCTTCAATCCTATTCTAGGTTGTTCTTAAGGGGGGATGTTAGGATATTCCGACACATAGGAAATAGTTAATAATAACTTAGTCTAGTGTAGAGTAAAGTAAAGTGTGTTTCTTTACCATGTGCATTTGTGACTTATAATTCGACGGTCACGATTTGTAGTGATCCAACGATTATCTCTCTCCTCGGTATTAACGACACTTGATCTGTGGCTTAACACCCGATTGGTCCATGATCTCTATGTAAAGAGCATGGAGGGTCATTTTTCCGGTAACCATTTATGAGAGAAACATATGTAACTTTTCTTTTTATATTAATAAATTTCCTAAAGTGGCCGCGTTGGTTTAGGTCATGGACTGTTTCCCTCTTCGAGGGTTTTAACCATGTGATTATACTGCTGTATTGATTTGTGATCTATTTGTGAGAAACTACCTTTGGTTCTTGATCTAAGGAACTTACCCTGTAAATTCCTACATAATGTAAGGTAAAAATAATAACAATAGTGGGCTTCTATGGGACACACTAATAAAAATATTGGGGCTAAACTAGTATTATAGGGACCTAACATTCACCTCTCATTAAAAAAAGTGTTGTCCTCAACACTTGAGTAGTTCTAGATGCTTCCAAATAAAATATTCATACTCCCATGTGTAATCTTCAGTGGGTAAGTTCTTCCACTTAATGAGATATTCTGAAATTGATCGATATCATAGTTGTCAGATTCTTGTTTATGTGATTTCTTCAGGCTCCAATACGATTTTTCCTTCCTCTTCAAGTTCTAGCAATATAGCTTGAACTAGAATCTTGTCATCGATAACGTTGTTTACGCATGAAACATGGAAAAATGGGTGTACTTGTGAAGATAGTACCATTTTTTCGCAACAACTTATAAGGGCCATAATACTTGGGTGGTAATTTATTATCCTTCTTATATTTCTTGAGTCACATTTGTTTTTATAGTTGTAGTTGTAAACATACCCAATCACCCACATAAAAACTTATTTCATTATGATGTTGATATGCCAATTTCTTCATTTGATTCTGTGCTAGAGTCAGGTTATCCTTTAAGAGTTGGAGAACTTTTTGTTGATGTTCGATGTGATCTTCCACTACTTTAACCTTAGGATTATTTATTAAATGTGATGTGATGGATTGTGGATGATATCCATAAAGTGCCATGAATGGGATCCTTTTTTCTACAATATGGAATGAAGTGTTATACCAGCATTCTTCCAGAGGTAACCACTTAACCCATTGTGTTTTTTTATCAGATACAAAGTAACGAAGATATCCTTCCAAACACTTTTTCACTATCTTAGTTTTCCATAAGATTGAGGATGATAAGATGAGCTATGAGCCAATTGAGTACCAAGACAACAAAATAATTTTGTCCAAAAATTTCTAGTGAAAATAGGAACTCTTTCACTTACAATAATATTTGGGTTTCCATGTAGCTTTTGAATTGTTTCCACAAATGTGGTAGCGACTGTACTGAATTTGAAAGGATGAGATAATGCACAAAAGTGTGCATACTTGGTAAGTCTATCAACTACCACCATAATGAAATTTTTTCCCTAGTACTTGGGTAGACTTGTAATAAAATCTATTGATACCTCCTCCCAATGTTGACTTTGAATTGTCAATATTTGTAAAATACTCGGGGTCTTAATTTTCTTAACTTTGTTTTGTTGGAAAACCAAACATTCTTCCAAAAAATTTTGAATATCCGACTTAAGGCCATCCCAGAAAAATTCCTTCTTGACCATATGGTAATTTTAAATAAATTTTGAGTGACCTCCTATAAGAGAGGTGTGTAATTCCAAAAGAACCTTTGTTTGAGTTATGAGTTCATACATAGATATAAGCGACCTTTGTACATAGTCAATAATTTTTCGGAATAAATGTATTAGATGCACTTGGATCTTGCTACAACTTTTGAATGAATATACACGCTTCTTTGTCATTCTTCCATTTTCTCCTTGCTTCAGTTATCTAATCAAGTTGGATAATATAAATGGCATAGAGAAATACCTCCACATGCTCATCCCTTCTTGAGAGTGCATTTGTAACAACATTTTTCTTCCTTTTTTTGTATATGATATTGAAGTAATAATCAAACATCTTTGTGACCCATTTTTTCTTCTATTTTTAAGATAATATTTGTTTTAAGAAGTATTTAAGACTATCATGTTTTTTTTTACCTTTAAATTTCTTCCCATTAGGTAAGGGTGTCATTGCTTCAAGGCATGTAGTATTTCAAAAACTTTCTTTTCATAAATAGCTTTGTTTAAATAATTTCCCTTGATTGGACGACTTTAAAAATAAATGGGACTTCCTTCTTGCATTAAAACCACACCAATGCCATTTCCCGATGCATCAAATTCCACAATAAAGGTTTTTGTGAATTTTGGTGTAGCTAATACTAGAGCTTAGCACATTTCCTCTTTAATACGTTCAAATGCATTAGTTTATTCTGGAGTCCAAAAAAATGCATCTTTATTCAATAATGTTTTTAGAGTTGCTGCTATTTTCCCATAATTATTAAAAAAATTTCAATAATAGGCTATCAACCTGAGAAATCCTTGAATATTCCTTAAGGTTGTCGAGATTTTCCATTCCTTTATAGCTTTAATTTTTTTAGGGACTACCTTAACACCCTCATGAGATACAATATGACTTAAATATTCCACTTCTTGTACCCCAAAGAAATATTTGGAGGGTTTTGCATGCAATTGTTTCTCCTCCAATAGTTTGAGCACTTTTTCAACATGTTGAACACGATCTTTCCAAGACTTGTTGTAGATTAGTATATCATAAAAAAATACTAACACGCATTTTGTAGTGAAGGTTTTTAAAGTGGAATTCAACAAATATTGAAATTTGGAAGGTGCATTAATAAGGCCAAAAGACATGATCAAAAATTCATAATGGCCTTCCTAGGTTTTAAGTGCTATTTTTGGAATTCCTTCTATCTTAATTCTAATTTGATATCCTAAATGAAGATCCAACTTGGTGAAATAAATTTCTCCATGTAGTTAATCCAACAATTCATCAACGATAGTAATGGGAAATTATCTTTAATAGTGAGTTGGTTGAGCTCTCTATAATCCAGACACATACAACATGATCCATCCTTCTTGTGAACAAATACCATTGGAGAAGGGAAAGAACTTTTGCTAGGTTGAATTATACCTTCCTATAGAATTTCTACACCCATACATTTAATTTCACTCTTCTTTTCATATAGATATATATAGGTGGGAGACCTTTGGGTGAATAGGTGGGAGACCTTTGGGAGTTTCAAATACCTTGGAATGATTGACAAAGACTCTTTGGAGATCTTGAGAAATTGATGGCTTAGATGTTTGAACATATAGTAACCATAATTGTGAAATTACTCCTTAATGTTCGTTCTTCAAAATATTTGTCATGAAATTAGAGTTGATTATCTTCCTAGGTTTCCCTACCATACCCCTTAATTTAATTTCCTTTCCTTCCCAGAAAAAATTCAACAAAATTTATTGAAAATTAAAAGTTATCCTCCAAAAGATTGTAATCATTAGACTGCTAATACAACATCAACACCACCCATCGGAATGGAAATCATTGGACTATTCAATACATATTCCCCCATGATTAGATTTATATTATGGCACTTCCTTGAGAAATTTATAGTTCCTCCATTTGTAACCATCACTTGACAGTTTGGTTATATATATAGAAATCAATTCAAATCCTTGGTTATCTTATAATGAAAAAAATTATGGGTACTAACTAAATCAATCATCATTATTAAATTTTTCTTCTTGATATATCCTTCTATCTTGAGAGTTTTAGGAGTGGTAATTCCCACCAATGAATTACAAGATATGGTCAGTTTCATTTCATGTTTTTCAACCTAGGGGGTCGGTTCCTAGTGTATATCTTCTTCTTTTGATATTTCTTATTCCTTTTCTTCCTCCTCTTAACAATATATGTAAAATAATGTATTATCAAGACACTTATGACCTTTAATGTATTTACTATCACAACTGTAACAAAGCCATTTTTCTCGTTTTTCCTTCAGTTTTTTTGGTTTCAACCTTGTAGGTTGTCGGAGTATAGGAGCAAAAACACTTCCATATTTCTTGTTGTGAGTGGTCAGCCTCCTTGTTGCCATAATTTTTATTTCAAATTTTATCTACACCCTGAATGTAATCTCCGATGAATTAGGTTACCCAAGGAAAACCTAATGTTGGATGTTTTCCTTTAAGGTACCTATGAAGTTGTACATCATATGCTCCCCTAGAATATTAGTTACCTTGATATTCAACCTTTGGAAGTCCTCAATGTGCTCCCAAAATGAACCCTTTTGTTCGAGATTTATCAATTGGCTAAAGAAGGTATTACTATTTGTATCATCATAATGTGTTATCAATTCCTCCTTAAAAATTTCACAAGTGACATGTAATTTCAAGAATAAAGCCATTGATACCACAAAAACTGATTGGGTTCTAAAAGTAGAGATGCAATGCGTACCTTTTGTATGTGTCACACATTATGTAGATAAGAAAACTTCTCCATTTTTAGTATCAATGTTATTGGATCCTTTCCATCAAACTTCCTCATATTCATATTTTGAATATGGTTGATCTTCATCCAAAATTTGGAGTCTCTAAAATCCTGATTCACATTCCTTTTTTTCTCATCATGAGTTTCAGGGAATACCTTATCACCATTAGGAACAGTTTATTGTAGAAACTTTGTCAAAAATTCCTTCAAGCCTTCCTTCAAACCTTCCATTTATTCTTTTAAAGCATCCTTAAAAATTTTGTTTCTTCTTTTAAACCTTCCATGTACCTTTTTACTTCATCTTTGGTTTCTCTTTGTGAGAGCGAAATTTGCTGCACTTGGTCCCATAATCTTGATATATCATGCTACATTTCTTCTTCTTCATATGTCAGAGTATACATTCCTAAAGGCTTATTGGGTATATAATTTTTTTTTTGTTTTGGATAGTTATGGAATCAATTAATGATATTTATGCTTCACTATTTCCTTTTAATCACTTCAAAGTGAATTTTCAAACAAAATTTATGCAAATTTAAAAATACACACCTTTTAAGAGCTCGATTTTAAGATTATTGATAAGGATGACCTTGAAATTATTGTATCTTAGTGATTTAAGCCTCCCAAAGTCTAAACTTGTGTCCTATGGTATCCCTCTATGCCTTATTTTCGATCACATTAGTTATACCAAGATTGGATTATTCAAGATGAAGTTATCCCAAATATCCCATGATGGCTTGCTTATGGATTCGTTCAGTAGAGAGAACTTGTACGATAGGCCACATGTCACTATTTTAACCTCTATTCATAAAAATCATACAAGATAAAAAAAATTATATTCAATTTCAGTCACTTTTTACAAAATTAAAATTTGATGCTCAAAGAGAAAGTTATAATGATTTTCCTTGGGAAAATTATTTGAGGTTGAATTCTGGAGCATGTAGAAACCCTAACTTCCTTGGACCATATCTCCTAAAATATAGAGAACCAAGGTCTTAAATTGTAACCAGATATTAATCATGGTTTCTCTTTCACATGATATTAGTTTCACATTCTGATGATTCACATAAAAAACGTTATAGAAAAAAATACACAATTACCTGTTTGAAGAAACGAGCCCTAGAATCCAAAGCTTTGATACCAAATTTTGTATATCCATATCAAAATAACACAAAAAATAATAATAAAAAAGAGATCAATGACTATATAATAATCCAAATTGAGGGGAAACCTCCCTTTACATCATATAAATGTATAATTCTTGGATGATTCAAATGAAAAAACCTTATTAGTATATATAGGAGTCTAAAGGATCAAAATATAATTAAGGCCTACATAAAAATAATAATGTAAGGGCACAAGAATTAAAAAAATTCAGGATAAAATGGTATTATAGGTGCCTAATGCTTAGGGGTAAAATGCGTAGGTGGTAGCGTAGGGGTAAAATGCCTTCTCGGGACCCAAGGCAGACAATCAGATTAGTTGCAACATTTACAAAGACAACATATGCATGTTCATACGAGTATCCGATTGAAAATATGAAATAGAGAAGGATTACCTTAATGCCTAGTGCCAATCTTTTGGAGAGTTCAAAGTAGTGTGGTGGAAGCCCACCTCACTAGCTCTAATTCTGAATCCTGCAAGAAAACAACGAAACTAGTAATCTTCACAGTGTTATCACAATAAATAATCAAATATAAGAATATAATAAAAAATGAACTAATATAATTCTAGGCCACTTATAACATATATCTTAGATAAATAATGAAATAGATGCATTCATAAAATATCAAGTGGAAAAAATAGAGGCAATTATGTTATATTGAATGAAGGAGGGTTACAACCATTAGCTTGGTCAAGCCTCCCTCAGTCCTTCAACTCCAAGCTCTCTCTCTCCAATCTCCTAGTGTGAAAATGCTTGGGAAAATAGTTCTGAATGAACTATGCAAACAATGATACCTCACAGTAACAAAATTCTGCTCCTTACACAATCAACCTTTCTACCTTTGACAATGAGCCCTTGCCTCCAATTTATAAGAGTTTGGGAGGAAAAACCTTGAAATTCTTCTCCATTATTTTGATTAGGGAAAAATCCATGATATTTCTATTATTTTATATATTTTTCCCTCTTTGGATGCTTAATTAGGTTTAGAAATTTCCAATCAGAGGTCTACACCACAGGTTGCCAAATTTTTGGACCGACTCTTTGAGAAAAATCTAGAAATGTCAATAAGTTAACTCGGAATCCACTCCTAATTCTTCACGGAATACGGGTAACAGGGCCCTTTATGAAAAACAAGGCATTAACCTAGGCACTAACGCTCCATACATGAATTAGGAAAACGTTATAACTCAGTCTAGCAGTTTCTAGGTTGCGTTACCATGGAAAAATAGGTCTCTATCTTGGTCAATTTCTTCCAACCATGTATCCTTCTCCTCTGAGCTGATGAGGAGGCCATTTGTAGTATAACAAATGCCCCCTAAAGTGTGAGGTTATAGAAAAAGAAGATGGTCTAAATACTTTATATATGTGTAGTAGAGAGAGAGGGAGAGGAGTTGCAGGAGTGTGGGAAATCTGAAACAAGCAACACATGTCAAAAATATATATAAATTTGTCCTGAGTCGGGCATTCCCATGCTCAGTAGTTGTATTAGAGTGATTTCTCTAGGAAGAGATATGACCAGTATTTCCATCAATAAGCACAATCTGGAAGCTTGTGTCATGACATGATAAATCTGATAAGCTATCTCTGAAAACAATATACATAGCTTGGGAGAGGAAACAAAGCTGAGTGATGTAAGCCTCTACCCAAGGTCTTGGTTGTCATTTATCTAAACTGAATATTTCTACAAATGTGAATAAAGGATTTGTAGTTGAACATGTAAGAAATTGTTTTGTCACCATTCAATCATGAAAACTATAAACAGAAGCGAGGATGGCCACCGATAAGGATGATGGTCTCCAAGATGCCTAGTACAATCTAGCGAGTGTGAAAAATGGTGTTGATGTCGCACACTCATAGAATCATTTGACTGGGCGCAAATGATGAAAACCCCTAATCAAACACAAGGTAACCTGCCACTAAGGTCTACAAGTTCTAGGGTACTCATATGTTTCTGGATCACATTCCTAGATAAGATGTTGAATTTGATAGGAAGAGATATGTCAAAAGGTAGGAAATGAGGTGTCCTACATTATTTAACACGAAATAGGACAAAGATGGTTTTTTTTTGAAGATATTATAGAGAAATGGTGCAAACATACGGAGGGAAAACGATTTTTGGCATATGACGACTGGGTTGATATAAGAAGAAGTAGATAGCGTGATCTTGAACAATAGAATAAATGACATACAGGGGACCAGGCAGCTTAGAATCAGGAACACCAAAGATGCTAGGTTTTCAAATATGTAGGAACATCAAATTATGAATGCTAAACTCATAGAATGGTAGGGCTGGGTGAGAAGTTGGCGAAGAGGAGTTTTTTGAGGGTTTCCATGTTCAAGGTCTTGTTGCCAAATCAACCTTCAAAGTATAAAGAGCGAGTCTCTACTTTGTCCAAAATTTTTCCCTATATGATTAGGTTTAACGAGTCCACAAGGGTAAAATCATTGATCTTTTCATATATAGGGAGTCTAAAATAGATCGTAAAATACAAATCCAAGGGGGTACCTTTGTCATGGTTGATAACTAGGTGCGACAAAGGGTTAAGAGTATATCCGACATAGTTCATTTTCTATAAGTTAGTCCATTGAGTCTGGATAAAGTGATAAAACTATGTTCAATGGATGTATACCTCAATTTTATATGAGTATGAGGACATCAAGTAAACTCAATATTCTTCATGAAATTTTAATGAGTCAGATGAAGAAAAACTTGACGCTCTTTGTGAAATTTTAATGAGTCCAACGAAGAGAAAATCAATGTATTTTTTGGTTTTTAAAGAGATATAAACATATGGAAAAGTAATGGCTCATACTATTCTTCGTGGGAGTTTAACAAGCCCAAAGAAGGAAACTCGGGGGTTTTTTTCAGTTTTACGAGCTAGAAAAAGTCCCTAAAAATAAGGCTAGGGGTTTTTTTTCCAGTTTTATGAGCTAGAAAAGTACCTAAAAAGAAGGCTCGAATATTCTTAGTGTAAGTTTAGTGAGCCTAAAGAAGTAAAATTAAGGTTTTTCGGATTAACGAGCAATAAAAATAATGTAAAAATAATGCTCATTCTTTTGCATGGTACTTTAATGCGCCTGAAGAATGGAACTCTAGGATTTTCATTTTAACAAGCAAGAAAAATACCATAAAAATAATGCTAGAAACTTCTTGATCTCATCCTCATCAATAGAAGGTTATATGTCGGGAATTTCCTCATAATACCAAGCGAAAACATCGCAAAATTCCATAGAAAGGGATGTGAAGTGTGTAATTTCCTTAGGACTGCAATCTGCTCCAATATGTATGTTTTCCATGATACCTGTTTTAACCGAGATGTCTATGAGAATAGTATTAGAAGGATTTCCCAAGTTACCTTCCACATTGATAGTTTGAATAGTCATCTAAGAAGCTAGAACAATTGCGAGTGGGTCAAAAGGCAGGATTTTCATAGTGGCCGCGTCTGAATCAAACATATAATCGCGGTGGTGAAAATCATCCCAAGTTTTCTCTTCTATAGACATTATCTATTGAATAGCTTCATCCGAAGGTAGGACTTCATCGATGAGATCTTTAGAAGGAGTTGTGATGGGTGAGATGATGGTACCATCAGTCGAAACCAAAGCAGTGGAGGGTTTAGATAAAGATTGGATGGCTTGATCAGTCAACTTCGCTGGTGAAAGCGACATCTGTTCTCCATAGGAATCAATTTATGAAGGGGTCGATAAGATCCAAGGGTCAATGGACCCATCCAAAATGGATGATATTATTGAAACTGTTTTTGGAACCTCAAGTAGCGAGAGAGGAAAACAACCCATAAGGGAAGACACCTTCAGAAGACTGGTATCAATACTGACATAAGAGTCCGTGATTCTGTTAGTATGAATCTTGATTTGAAGAGGACGAAAAAATACCACTTTAGTTGCGCATAAAAAATAGCCCTAACAACAGAAATGACTGCTAATATCTTCAGATCTGCAGTTAGATGATCAAGACAAATGCTGCAAAAATCTAGATCTATGCATTAGAAGACATTAAACAATAGAAAAATAAGATTTACTCCATATATCCAATAGACAAGACAGGAATATATATAATGAAATTTTTATTAATGGCACCCGGGAGGAAAACACAAGAGGGTGTTCCCTATTCTCCTCAATGGGATGGGTTCTTGTAAGTCCTCAAAACTTTATATTTAGAATTCCTCTCTCTTCATGGTGTAGAAAACCCAAACAAAAATGGAAAAATATGGCTATGATGGTGGATCAATAGCCAGACCAAGATTTGAGATCCAGAGTGATCTTTAGGCAACAAAAGGTGACAAATGAATGGGAAAACCCTTCTATTTATAACAAAATATTGAGTTAGTCTAGATATTGGTGCATAGTTAAAATATTATTAACCAAATCATGATCAAAATTTTATGGAATATTTTATTATATTTGTTGGAGGGAAAAGGAATTTGACTTGAGTCAAATCCCCTTATTTGTAAATAATAAATAAATAAATGATTTATTTATCATTTTAAGGATGCGATTAAGTAATAATAAATAAATAAATGATTTCTTTATCATTTTAAGGATATGGTTGAGTAATAATCAAATAAATAATGATTTATTTAATTATTTAAGGGAGATGTAGTCATATTTAACAAAGAATATTATTTAAGTAATGTTTAAATAGTTATTCTTAGAAAATAATAAGATAAATAATGATTTATCTAATTAATTTCCTTGTTTTGGGTTAAATATAACCAGGAATATTAATTAAATTGTTGTTTAGCTAATTATTCCTTGAGGAAAAATCAAACAAATATGGATTTATTTAACGTTTTCCCATGGGGTGTCCTGTTTAGACTATAAACAACTTAATAAAGGTGGTTTACTAAGTTATTTTTCATAGTGAATGCGATTTTACTTGGGGTAAAATTGGTATTACTTGGTGTACTTGGGTCCATCTAATAACAATGGATTATATGATCAAAAAATGATGTAACAGATTGCCCCCTAGCATGTTAGTGTTAGGAGCTAATCATATGATTGAAGTACGTTGTAAGATCTCAATCACTAGATAACAATGGGGAAGTCAAAGAGAGAGGATTGTAAAGTAGGCCAAAGTGCAGAAGAACTAGACCCTGAGGAGGTGACTTGCAGGTGTGACAAGTCTTTTTGATAAGTGAGTACCTGCTATAGGCAGTGGGGGAGGCATATCTATGCCCGCCGAGGAAATAGTACAAACAATAAGGCGTCTAGAAAACCATGAGACGACATAAAGCTGGCATAAATATGAGCTAGATAAACAACACGATAATGAATCCCACATACATATTGTGCCTGGGATAACAGCCAGGACTTATACAATGATATCTGAGTACATGAGATATAAATGTAACCCAGACAACCCTGAAAACATGAAAGGGCTTTGAAAATCTGACTGATACATGCAAACAAAAAGGTGCTGCAAGCGGCTGAGGACGACATCATCAAATGTATGGAGCTGCATCGAAGGCTGTAATGAAGAGGTCATCCGAGTGTGTGGGGGGCTACCTATAGGGCCACCCCCTCATCAAGGCTGAGACATCTCACACACGCCCAGGAATCATCGATGTCAGTTGCTGCATAATTGGACCATCGAGTATACGGATCTCGATCATGCTGAAAAGGAGCTGGAGCTGAGAAAAAATCAATTCAAAGGGAAATGAGGAGTCCCTTTTCCTGATCTGAGGCATCAAACAAGAGTGAAAGCTGGAACCAAGGTACACCACCCTCTAGACTTGTCTTCTGGAATGAAGGAGCTGATGTCGATAGAAGGAGGTCCACCTTAGGTGAGGCAATAAGGGATCCTTAACTAAGGCACGAGATAAAATAGTAGAGTGACTAACAAACTGACACCAATGATGATGATGAAATGGGGGGGACTAAGTAGCAAATAGATGACTTCCCTTGTTAGAGCATAAATTCCATGGATGACCTGTTAGCGACTGACACAATATCATGAGGGATAGGGGACAGTGGGACTGAAGGCCATAATGTGTGACACGAGAGAGGGACCAAGCAATGAAGGATGGAGAACTATGGCGAGATGCGAAGGGACTCAGGGATAGCCTCCATGAAAGAAATGATGACTCAACTCGGATGCTCTAAGCAAGGGTGACTCAATGGTGCTGCCACACAGAAAAAAGGGTCCAATGGGGACCGTCAAAGCATGAGTACAAGATGGTAACTCATGACAAAAGTCGACACGAGTGTGGACAAGTATGGGGGCAACATGGAGCCCCTGGTACGAGTGTTGAAAGTAAAGAAATTCAATTTTGAGGAAGGGTGAAGTGGTGCTTATTGGACAAAATGTGTCATGGTGAAGTACCAAATCACAAAAAGCTAATAGATACCCATTTGAGGGCTTGGTGGGATCTTTCCAATGGTATAGATGGTTCGTCAAACTGAGCTACGGTTTGGTTGCAGTAAGCAAAAGAAAAATCATGGGTTTTCTTTTAATAAGGCATTTTCCTTCCAGATTCACTTATTTGTCGGTGCAACTGTGGTGAATATCATGAGGAGAGGAGGCCTTAAATCTTACGGCGGTTGTAGCGGATAAACTGGCTGTTGGAATTTAAGATTCGACAGTTGTAGGTAATATGCCTCATCCTACTTTTCATTTTAGTGAGTTGAAATTTCAACTTAGGTACCCAGAGCTCATGAACTGGCCAAGTCATACTTTTATTGGGGTTTGTTCTACGACCTGGGTAGTAGGTACTGGGCAGAAAACTGCTACCTGTCCCAGGGAAGGACCTGGAAAGTATGACTTGTCAGAGAAAGGGGGTTTCAGTGCTATTATGGGCTGAGATCTGGGATTTTATGGTTGAGGGGCATGGGTGCCCCCAGGAATGTTATGGACATGCTAAAATGTATTTAGAAAAAGGGAGATCTAAACACATTTTAATGATGTGGTGTGCCACCTATTTTCGGTATGGTTATGTAGTTTGAGAAAGGAAATAGACAATTACCAATATCTTTTGGTACTACATATATGAATCAAATGGAATTTAATTTTCTGGGTTGGAATACATGTTGTTGCTATCCCAAAAGTAGGACTTGGGGATAATGAACTGATGTTCTCCTAGAAAACTCATAGTTTGGTCAACCACAATGTCTATGAGACTGGGTTGCTGATGAAATATGAAGGAATGATGAGGGGTATCATCCCTATAGCGATCTTGAATTGATATGGGACTCTAAAGGTTTTTCTAAATGTGGAATAATAATGGGACTAGAGTCGGCACAACTAGATTCACTAGGAGAGTGGTGGAGAACTGCTTCTCCTGGTCTCTCAAATATGGGTGCCCCCTTACCCAAACATTAGGTGTCAATGTAATGGCCACAAGGTGCATGTGGTTCAAATGTATGAGTTCGATGTAAGGGGGGATAGATAAATTCAGGAGTAGTCGCTGCTTCCATAATATTGTCATCGTAATAGAAGATGGGGTGACTGATGGAAGAAAGACCACCTGACGTGGTGAAGCGACGTTACTCCTCATCATGAGAGGATAGGTTCGCATGCGCATCATCACAAGGGGTGACAGAAGAGTGAGTAGACAGAGGATCCACCGATGTTGAGACTAGGGAGGGTGCTGGAGGGAGGTCAAGTGAAACATCAGGGGAGGTCTCATCGTGGACTTCCGACCAAGGCCTCATTATCTCAACATCGTAAGGGGAAATGTTAATGTGAGCATCTGTGTCCTCGGGTGTTACCGAAGAAACACGTGAAAATAAGGGAGTGGGTGACTCATTGCGCTCGGCCTTGAATTTGTGTAAGGCTTCTAAAGAGGAACGATACTCTTCGAGGTGAGGACAAAGGTGAGTGTAGTGACCATGGAAATCACACAAAGCACAAGGGTGATTTGTGTGCAATGGTTTGATTTTTGAGATTGAATCGGGTATAGTGACATATACCTCTGGGATATTAGATTCTGGAAATGGTTCATTGACCATGGACTTGAGGTGAGGCAATGCTAGACAAGTATGGGTGGCATGGCCGAAAACATCACACAAAGCACATTGGATGGTACACTTTGGAGGCGGAGAAGGGGCAGGGTTTGTCGGGGTAGCCTTGTCCTTTGATGCCCCCTTGCGATCTTTTCCCTTCTTACCCGAAGCGGTCACAACGGGAGGTGGTTCATATTGAGGTGAGTGAGGCACTGTTGCAGTGAGAGAAGTCATAGGGACCGGATGAACTGGGGTTAAAGCAAGATAAGGTTTAGGTTGACTAGGCGGGGTAGTGGCTGGAGGATCGAGGTACCAGATGGGAATCCCAAGGTTTAGGTTAGGAAGAGAGAGGGTGGCCATAACAGGTACTGTGTACACTCCTGGTGGGGGAGCTAGGAACGGTATCTGACTAGAGGGGTAATGGCTAGGCGAGACAGTGCCAAGATGGTTGAGGCCGAGAGGAACTGTCCCAAGAGGGTAAAGGGGTTCATGAGTACCAACTGAAGGTGAAGGGCGAGGAGAAGAAGGTTCATAAGGCTGATCAAAGGACATCATGAAAA
This sequence comes from Pinus albicaulis, assembly GCA_034641835.2. Lineage (NCBI taxonomy): Eukaryota > Viridiplantae > Streptophyta > Pinopsida > Pinales > Pinaceae > Pinus > Pinus albicaulis. The sequence continues at coordinate 1,349,652,084 of CM076574.1, read as the reverse complement.
TCTGGTAATCGGGGGAACCAGATGCAAGAGATTGAGTGGCCACCTATCCTTTAGGTGGTTGGGTAGCCACAAATACCTGTTGAAGGAAAGGATTAGTAAGCATAGCTGGTTGATTAGGTGCAGGACTGGGAGGAACGGAAGGGATGGCTTGCTATCCTCTCAATGTTGCTTGAGACTCCCATAGATGTCACATTTGTGGTAGAAGAGGACAATCATGCATATAATGACCATAAACACCATAATGAGAACATGGCTTGTTTGTACGAAGAGGCCTATCCTACTTTGGTTGAGTGCCTTGTTGCTGGTTCGTAGTGTTAGGAGCATTACCTTGATTAGGTCCAGGATTGCTAGGGGCAACTTGATTTTGAGTGCCTTTCCTCTTCCTTTTTGAGGGAGGAGTATTAGTCGCGCCCTGCTGTGCATACACTTGTCCCTGAGGGGGTGGGAGTTGTTGTTGCGAGGGTTGAGAAGGAAAGTGAAGAAGAGCTGCTAGTACTGGGGGAGCTGGAGCACCAGGTTGTGGATATGGATAAAAATGAGGTTGGGTAGCAGTGTTGTAAACAGGAGGTTGGGAAAAAGGAGGAGGTATGCCGTATCCTAGATACGTGCTATCGAGAGGGGAAAAAGTGTCGGAGGTGATGGCCCCACCTTGAGAGAAACCATAGCCTATTGGAGGTTTAGCATACGGATTAAAGAGAGCTCCAACAATACCTTCGACAGTGTGAGATGCCCCCGGTGCGTTGGCACCACTGGGTCTAGGAAGATCAGGTAGAATGGTATAAACATAACCCTACTAAGCATAGATGACCTGGCAGCAACTGACACAATATCATGAGGGATAAGGGACAGTGGGACTAAAGGCCATAGTGTGCGACGTGAGAGAGGGACCAAGCAATGAAGGATGGAGGACTATAACAGGATGCAAAGGGACTCAGGATAGATTCCATGAATGAAATGATGACTCATCTTGAATGCTCTAACAAGGGTGACTCGATGGTGCTACCACACAAAAAAGATCCAATGGGGACCATAAAAGCATGAGTACAAGATGGTAACTCATGACGAAAGTTGACACGAGCATGGACAAGTATGGAGGCCAAGTGGTGCCTTCATTACGAGTGTTGCAAGTGAAGAAATTTGATTTTGAGGAGGGGTGAAGTGACGGTTACTAGATAAAATGTGTCCTGGTGAAGTATCAAGTCACTAAAAACTAACAGATACCCATTTGAGGGCTTGGTGAGAGATTTCCAATGGTATAAATGGTTCATCAACCTGAGCTATGGTTTTGCTGTAGTAGGTGAAAGAAAAATCTGGGGTTTTCTTTTAATAAGGAATTTTCCCTCCAAATTCACTCATTTGTAGGTGGAGTTGTGCTAAATGTAGTGAGGAGAGAAGGCCCTAAATCTTGCGGCAATCGTAGCAGAAAAATCGACCGTTGGAATTGAGATCCTTCAGTTGCAGATAAGAGGCCTAATCCTACTCTTTCATTTCAGTGGATTAAAAGTTTAGTTTAGGTACCCCGAGCTCATGAACAGGCCAGGTCGCACTTTTTTGGGTTTGTTTTGCGACCTAGGTAGCAGGTACTGGGCAGAAAAACTGTGACCCATCCTAGGGAATGACCTGAAAAGTGTGACTATTCGACGTATTAATCGATCTTGTGGACAAGATCGATCTCCCTAGTACCAAAAGGTAATCTAGCAACGAACAACCAAATAAACCTATCTTTCTCTAAGCATATGCGATTTACGAAAAATACTATAAAGGTGCTAAAAAATTACCGTAGATCCAATGCTTGTTCGAAGTAGTTTTCCATCATGCACTTGAAGGAGTTATCCTCATAAACCTGCAGTCACAAACAATAAAAAATTAAATAACACCTGTATAGTAAGCATCATAAATCATGCTTATCATGGTGATCAAGGAATCCATTAAATAAACAATTAACTAACAACTTATTGAGAAAAATGAATTCATTTTTATTAACTTTGAAAGAAGGAAAACCTTACAACCTTAGCCTTGATGTTGAACAGGCCTTCCTGGGGTCCGAAGCAAGAATCTCCTCTACTCTGACAAGCCTTGCACTCTTCCAACTGAGACAGATAGAGGTATGTGATCTCTCCTCACAAAAATCTCAGTTAAATGAGTCTGAATCCCAACAACACTTAACCTCAAATAATTCTAAAGCTTGAACTCATCAATCCTATTTTAGTTAACCCTTTTAGGCTACCCAATGCCTATTTTTATAGTGCAAAAGAGGAGGTTACAGCTCCAAATATGAAGGGATAGAATCCTCCTTCAAAGGGATAAGCTCCTCACATCAAGGGGTTAGCTCCATAAGGTATAGGATACATGAACCTCAAAAGAGCAAACTTGCCACTGCAACATTCTTTCTAGAAGTTTCTAGAAATGACTGAAAGTGAGCTTTTTAGAGTACACTTGTGTCTTTTTAACTTTTACAGTGGTTTTCACCCTTAACATAGAGACAGTGTGGTTAGGTATGCAGGAGACATGACCATTAGGTGCGGGACCGCATGTAAGACAAAGAGAAAGTGAGATACCAGAGTTTTAGAGACTTTTGAGACTTTTTCTCTTATTTTTAAGGCTTGACATGAGGAACTGATGTGTTATACTTGCAAAGGAGGAAGTATGAGTGATAATGAGCTCATACAGATAGCAGAATGTCAAGATGACAATTTTTAGTGTAACAGTGACCTTGTTAGAGAAAGGGAGTTTCAGTGTTGTTTTGGGCTGAGATCTGGGATTTTTATGATTGAGGGGCATAGGTTCCCCCAGGCATGTTATGGACATGCCAACATGTATTTAGAAAAATGGGAATATAAACACATTTTAATGATGTGGTGCGCTGTTTGTTTTCATTATGGTTATGCAGTTTGAGAAAGGAAATAGAGGATTACCAATTTGTTTTGGTACTAGATATATGAATCAAATTGACTTTTAAGTTTCCGGGTTGGCATACATGGTGTCACTATCCCAAAGAGAGGATTTGGAGTTAATGAAATGATGCTCTATTATAAAACCCATAGGTTGGTCAACCACAATGTCTATGAGACTGGGTTGCTGATGTAAGATGAAGGAACAATAAGGGGTATCATCCTTAGAGTGATCTGAAGTGATATGGGACTATAGAGGTTCTTCTAAATGTGGAAGAATAATGTTACTAAATTTGACACGACCAGATACACTAGGAGAGTTGTGGAGAATTACTTCTTCTGGTCTCTCAAATATGGGTTCCCCCTTACCCAAACATTGGGTTTCAATGTCATGGCCACATGGTGTATGTGGTTCGAATGCATGGGTTCGATGTAAGGGGGGATGGATAAAGTTAAGGGTGGTTATTTGTTCCATAATGTCATCATCGTAACAGAATATGGGGTTACTGATGGAAGATAAACCACCTGACACGACAAAACTACCTTACTCATCATCATGAGAAGATAGGTTCACATGCGCATCGTCACAAGGGGTGACAGAAGAGTAAGAAGATAGAGGATCTACCGATGTTGAGCCCAAGGTGATCACTAAAGGGAGGTCCGGAAACATGTCAGGGGAAGCCTCCAAGGGGACTTCCATTGAGGGTCTCATCGATGATGATAGATATCAGATGGAGGACCAAAGCTCTGTTATCTCGACATCATAAGGGGGAATGTCAATAGGAGCATTTGTATCCTCTCGTGTTGCTGAAGAAAAATGCAAACATACGATAGCGGTGGACTCATTGCGCTTGGCCTTGAATTGGTGTAAGGATTCTAAAGAGGAATGATACTCTTCGAGGCAAGGATAGAGGTGAGTGTAGTGGCCATGGAAATCACACAAAGCACAAGGGTGACTTGTGTGAAATGTTTTGAATTTCGGGATTGATCGGGTATAGTGACATATACCTCTGGGATATCAGATTCTGGAAACATCTCATTGACCATGGACTTGAGCTAAGGAAACCCTGGACAAGTATGGGTGGTGTGGCCGACAACATCACACAAAACACACTGGATGGTGCACTTTGGAGGCTGAGAAGGGGCAAGGTTTCTCGGGGTAGCCTTGTCCTTTGATTCCCCCTTGCGAGCTTTGCCCTTATTCCCCGAAGCAGTCGTAATGGGAGGTGGTTCCTATTGAGATGAAAGAGGAAATTTTGCAATGGGAGAAGTCATAGGGACCGGTTGGACCAAGGTCAAAGAAAGATAAGGTTTGGGTTGACCAGGCGGGGTAAAGGCTGGAGGATCGCGGTACCAGACGAGAATCTCAAGGGTTAGGTTAGGAAGAGAGATGGTGGCCATAACATGTACTTTGTACACTCCTGGTGGGGGAGCTAGAAACGGTATCTGACCAAAGGGGTAATGACTAGGAAGGATGGCTCCAAGATGGTTAAGGCCTGGAGGAACCATTCCAGGCGGGTAAAGGGGGTCATGAGTACCAGCTGAAGGTGAAGGGCCAGGAGAAGAAGGTTCAGAAGGCTGATCGGAGGACAGCATGAGAATCTAGTAATCGGGGGAACTAGATGGAAGAGGTTGAGTGGCCACCTAGCCTTTAGGTGGTTGAGTAGCCACAAATCCTTGCTGAGGGAAAGGATCAGTAAACACAGCTGGTTGACTAGGTGCAGGACTGGGAGGAATGGAAGGGATAGCTTGTTGTCCTCTCAATGTTGCTTGAGACTCCCATAGCTTTCTCATCTGTGGCAGAAGAGGAAAATCGTGCATATAATGAACATAAACACCACAACAAGAACAAGGCATGTTCGTATGAAGAGGCCTATCCTGCTTGGGATGAGTGCCTTGTTGCTGGTTTGTAGTGTTAGGAGAATTACCTTGATTAGGTCTAGGATTACAAGGGGCAGCTTGATGTTGAGTGCCTTTCCTCTTCCTTTTTGAGGGAGAAGGATTAGTCGTGCCTTGTTGTGCATACACTTGCCCTGGAGGGGGCGGTGGTTGCTGTTGTGGGCGTTGAGAAGGCAAGGGAGGAGGTGGTGCTAATGTTGGAGGAGCTGGAGCAGCAGGCTGTGGATATGGATAATAAGGAGGTTAGGTAGCAGTGTGGTAAATAGGAGGTTGGGCAAAAAGAGGCATGTCATATCCTAGATACGTGCTACCGGGAGAGGGAAAATTGCAGGAGGTGCTAGCCCCTCCCTGAGGAAAACAATAGCCCATGGGAGGTTGAGCATACGAATTAAAGAGAGCTCCAACGATACTGTCAGCGGCGTGAGATGCCCCTAGTGCATTGGCACAACCGGGTCTAGGAAGATCAGGTAGGATAGTATAAACATAACCCGACTGAGCATAGATCAGGTCATATTTTAATGTAATTTGGAGAGCGAATTCTTCGGTTTAAGGAAAGTGCGATGCGACGTCTTTATCGATAGGTGGCAAGAGAGTCCTAAGGAACCAGTCCATATAGACATGGTCTTCAAAGGTAGGGGCTCGACATAGGCTCCTTCTTCTCTGCCATTCCTGAACATGGTTGGATAGGAGGGTCACAGACAATTTATGGAAGGAGGTCAAGAGCTCGGTACTAGTGTCATAATGAAGGGGAAGCTGGAAATAAGACAAAAAGGCCCGAGCGAGAGTCACAAAGGTGGTATGAGAGGAAGGGGCCTGATCAACATACCACTTAGAAACTTCACCAGTAAGCATTCGTTGGAACAACCGAAGATGGACAGAGTCATCGGTAATGGAATTAGATGAACACCACATGTGGAAAGATCTAACATGATTTGAGGGATCTTGTCCAGCAAGACCTTCAAAACTTGCGATGTCTGAAGGGAGATTTGTCAGCATAGCGGGCCAACTAGCGTCATGGTGTATAGGGTCGTTTATCAACTGGTCGAAGTCGAGGAGGCTGAGGCCTACCATGAAAGGGAGCAAGGGTGTAGCCGGGGTAGTGTCCGTTGTGGTCGCACTAGTGGTATTCCCAGCAGGAGTGCTGGGGTTACCACCAATATTAGGTCCTGCACCAGACATGGTGAAGGTGATAGGGGGAGAACCAAAGGCAGAATGAGAAGGAGAACCTAAAGGACCAGAGAAGAGTCAGAGTGTGGACTCGGCTGAGGACTAACTCAAATCCTATGCGTGAAACTAAGGATGAAGGCCAATAAGTCTCTCGGATGAATGCCTTGGTGGCATAATGGTGACGACACAAACATGGAACAAAGGAAAAAGAGACCAATAAGGGCAAGGAGGTGCATGATCAACTAATTAGAGTGTTGAAACAAGGGTAGAGAGGTGCAGGATCAATTGATTTCAATGTTTTAGAGTCTTTTCTTGGTGGTGTTAACCAAGGCCTTTTTCGCTTAGGGTGTGTGTGTAAAAGTGTGTAAATTTTAATTTTTAAACCCAGAAATTTGTAGAGAAAAAGAAAAAGTGTTGTGGTATAGATGTAAATAAACCTGCAAATGAAAGTATATAGGCCTACAAAAATAGAAAATAAATAGCTAATGATGCAATAATTTAAACCCAAGGAGGTAGGTCTCTCAACAACTAGTCTATAGGTGAGTAAAAACTAATAAAAAAAAACCAAAAATCCAATAGATCTAAGGTCAGAAGGGATAGGGATCTAAAGGACAAAATTTGCTGGAAAGTGGTGCAGAAACAACAACAAATCAGAGGAAGAATTGCTGTAAAAAAAACAGGTGGTGAAAGGATATCTCCAGGAGGAAAGCAGAGTGCACCCTAAGGGAAAAACCAAACAAAGCTAAATGAGGAGATTTAGATGGATAAAAAGTCGATCTGAAGCGGATCTGAAGGCGAGGTATCAGATCTGAAAAAATGGCTGAATACTATGAAATTTCAGACAACCTGCAACAGCAAAAAACCCTTCCATAAAAACTGGAGGGTACTGAAGCCCTAGGGGGCTAGGTTCCCACTTATTTGAGCGAAACAGAACAAGTACAGGTCCAAAATGGGTGGAGACAGAGGTCAGAAAACCCTAAACAGAGGCTCAGACAAACCCAGAAAACTTTCAGAAAAATCCCTGTAGAAGTCCAGGTCGCAGTTTCCAACCTATTTTCAGTAGAGGTCGCACTTTTTGGGGAATAAAGTGCACCCTGGAGGTCCAGGTCATAGGTTTTGGGCTGAAAAGTGTGACCTGCACTTCTGGCACTCTCGGTGGCAGATTTCAGAAAAATTTGTCTTCTTAGCTGTAGCTGATGTTTGTCACCTGCGCAATAGGTCCAAAAACACACGGAAGTCAGAATTTTTATCGTTTTAGGATTTTATGGGTTAAAAAAAACATCAAGAAATGCAAAAACAAGGGGCTGAAGAGAAATCCTAGGGTTTGAAGCAACTAGATATGCAAGGATCAGAAAAATGATAGCGGTCGTAATTGTAAACCCGTGTGGAGTCACCAGTTGTTAGTATGAATCTTGATTCGAAGCGGACGAAAAAATACCACTTTAGCTGTGCATAACAAATAGCCCTAACAGCAGAAATGACTGCTAATATCTTCAGATCTGTTGTTAGATGATCAAGAAAAATGCTGAAAAAATCTAGATCTGTGCATTAGAAGACATTAAACAGTAGAAAAATAAGATTTACTCCATAGATCCAATAGACAAGACAAGAATATATCCAATGAAATTTGTATTAATGGCACCTGGGAGGAAAACACAAGAGGGCATTCCCTGTTCTCCTCAATGGGATGGGTTCTTGTAAGTCCTCAGCACTTCAGATTTAGAATTCCTCTCTCTTCATGGTGTAGAAAACCTAGACAAAAATGGAAAAATATGGCTATGATGGTGGATCAATAGCTAGACCAAGAGTTGAAATCTAGAGTGATCTTTAGGCAACAAAAGGTGACAAATGAATGGGAAAACCCTTCTATTTATAAAAAAATATTGAGTTAGTCTAGATATTGGTACATAGTTAAAATATTATTAATCAAATCAATATCCAACTTTTATGGAATATTTTATTATATTTGTTGGAGGGAAAAGGAATTTGACTTGAGTCAAATCCCCTTATTTGTAAATAATAATTAAATAAATGATTTATTTATCATTTCAAGGATGTGATTAAGTAATAATAAATAAATAAATGATTTATTTATCATTTTAAGGATATGGTTGAGTAATAATCAAATAAATAATGATTTATTTAATTATTTAAGGGAGATGTAGTCATATTTAACAAAGAATATTATTTAAGTAATGTTTATATAGTTATTCTTAGAAAATAATAAGATAAATAATGATTTATCTAATTAATTTCCTTGTTTTGGGTTAAATATAACCAGGAATAATAATTAAATTTTTGTTTAACTAATTATTCCTTGAAGAAAAATCAAACAAATATGGATTTATTTAATGTTTTCCCATGGGGTTTCCTGTTTCGACCATAAACAACTTAATAAAGGTGGTTTACTAAGTTATTTCTCATAGTGAATGCGATTTTACTTGGGGTAAAATTGGTCTTACTTGGTGTACTTGGGTCCATCTAATAACAATGGATTAGATGACCAAAAAACGGTGCAACAGATTCCTCCTACGAGGGGTAAGAAGCTACTAGAAAATGTGGAATAATATGGGGTGCAGAATGATAGTTGGTTCACTGTAATTATTTTCTTATCAAGAGAAAATAGAGTGAGTTGGAAAACTGAAGAGACAATGGCAGTCATGGAATAATACCAACTGTGGCCCAAAAGGAGATTATAGTCGAGATGACGACCTACAACTTCAATGTCCACTGTTATCATTTTCCCACTAAGATTAATGGGGTAGCTAGAAAGGTAGCCCTTTGAGAGGAAGGTGTGGTCATCGAATCCTTTGATGGAATTCAACGATGGAGACAAAGTAGGGGGGGCAAAGTGATCCAACGTGCAACTGACATTAAGCAGGTTGAAGCAACTTCATCAATGACAGTGAAATGGATGGGCCTACCTTTTGAAACAACTTGAACTTGAAAGGAAATTTTATGAGAAATGCGAGGTTTGCATTTTTCCATGTCAAGGATAGCTAACATAGTATCCTGAGGGTCAATTCCACCAATGGAAAAAGGCAGAGATTTCCTTTGCACTGGACAGGTTTGCAACACTTCAAGAGAAGACATAGCTATCGGTTCTTGTGCCAAGTATTCTACAATGTTGTAGTAATAGGAATAATGTGCAAAGGTGTTATGAGTCGTGCAATGAAGGGTCCCTTTTGGGAGATGAATGACAAGGTCAGTAGCAGGCCTTTCGATATGAACATTGTTGGGCGGCACTGGATTTGAACTCGAGGAAACCTCTTGAGTATTAGTGATTGGAGTTCCTATGGTTTTGGCTTGGGTTTGGAGTTCAACTATCTCCATTCCATAAATGGCAGATGGACCATCACCAGAAGGATGAGAACTATGGCATTGCCCCCTTGTGGGGGTTGTGGTGGGTTTTCAACAAGATTTTGTTGTTATTGTTGATTAGGGAAATTGTTCTGTAGGACAATAAGGGTCCTACCAGTATCCTTTTCCGTAATAAATTCCATGCATTCTTGAAGGCGAGGAAATTTATATGTCAGGTGGTCCTAAACACATATTTTGCAAGGGAATTTGGTAGCCTTTTCTTTTCCTTTGTCAGTTTTAGCAACATTTCTCTGATTTGGATTATTCTTGGTATTAGGCTGCTCCTCAGAAGGAAAGGTGTTTTTCTTGTTCTTCTTGTTCTTATCGTCCGGTTTTTTATAGACTACACAAATTTTACCTCGGCTATTAGAAGAGAGTTAGATTGGGTAGTAGTGGTGGAATACAAACATGGTTGAGAAGCTTTCCCACTAAGTTGCTTTATAGCCACCCCGGAGGTTGTTCCAACAAGGTCGTCAACATGCGCTCCAGGTTGTTGAGTAGCAGGAGCATTAGAGTTTCCAGGGGCTTGGGGTAGTAAATCATACAACATGCCAAATTGGGAATAGATCATATCTAAATGTTGTGCATAATGGATGAATTTGTATTCCGTGACCGCACCAGCTAAGGCAACGTCCTTATCAATGGGAGGAAGGAGTGAATTGCAGAACCAATCTACAAATATATGATCTGGAATTGGGGCATTTACAAGCCTCCACCTACGCCTCCATTCGTGGATGTGATCAGAGATGTGGGTGGAATTGTCTTGGCATAACATGGTTAGAAGTTCAATTTCGGTTTCATAGCAGATAGATATCTGAAAGTGTTTGAGGAATTCCATTGCTAAGGCACCAAATATGTTAAATGCAACTCACGGTAACTCAATGTACTATTAGGGTCCCGTGATTTGGCTGATTGGAAAGCCAAATTACAGTGTAACATCAAACCAAGCTTTGGAGCCCCAGGTTCTAGCCTTCCTGGACTCAGAGAGGGCTCTCTCTATATGTGTAAGGGATATCTGTGTGTTTGCTTATTATGTTCTGATTTTAGGCTAGTTATGAAGTAAGTTTTTTTGGTTTTGTTTTTTTTTAGGTTGTGAGGGATGAAACTGATCAAAGATATAAGACATGCAAAAAGATATCGGATCAACTGGGCTATGGGGTCGAAAAGGTCAAGAAAGATATCGGACGGTGATACAAGGTTGTTGAAGGGCCGATTTGATTCGAGGTAGAAAGGATCTTTGGGCAAAATGGAGTAAATGGACATCAAGATTGTGAACAACAAAGAGTTTCAAGCATAACTAGTTTAATAGATAACATAAACATGGTAGGGAAAACCATTAATCATGCGAAATGTAACTATAAGCTAATCAATACATAGAAATAAACATTCAAGCCATGCATAGAAGTATATGACCCTCTAACTTTGGGAAATGGCTTTCAGACTTTGGGGAAAACACTTAAGGAAGACAAACAACTTAACTTACTATGCCGGAATGCCTAAACACAGTACTTCAAGTTATTGGGAACTTTGAACAACAAGATTTGCATAGTTTTAGGCAAATGGATAGATCGGAACTAGGCCTCCTTGGTTCAACAAAATGATAATCTAATCAGTCAAAGAGAAATTTCATGGATGGAACTATAACTAGCCATAGGTAAGTAGGGCGTACCGTAAATCATACTTAGCATGCATAGAACTATGAATGAAACAAGCAACAATATCCTCAAGTTATTAAAGAGTAGTTAAGAATTCTTTAATGTAACTAAGGAAGAGGAAAACATGAAAGCTATGAAGAAACAGGAAATTTGAGGTGCCTCCAAGGGCATATCTCAAATTTGTTCTCTACCGATCTATAGCAAGCAAGAAACATGTATTCATGAATGAAAACTAGAAGACAACAACAAAGTAAGAGACACTATACCATTCTACCAAGTCATGGAATCCAACGACAATCCTTCTTCATTCATCCAAGAGCATCCAAGAGGCAATCCAAAAGCATAAGAAAAGTATTTCTTCCAAAGCTTATATGACCATGTATTGCTTCTCTTCTCAATTTCAGCCTTGTTTTACAATGAAGGCCTTTGGAATATATAGGCCAAAGTGAGGAAAACCTCATGGTTCAACTTGCCATCCTATTGGCCTAATCAAAATATGTAAACTTGTCCTTGGGGCTTTGCAAAGCCCAAGGCACAAAATATCTAGAAAATGCTAAAAAAGGGAATTAAATTGACTTTTCACAACTTCTCATGTGCAAAAATAGCTAAACGCACATGAGGAAATATCAGTTTTTAAAGGTTCAAAAATTACAAAAATATTCAAAATTTACATCAGCAAAAGGTCTCCTGACTTGCCGGCAACATTTGGCAGCCTTCCGGATGTCGAAACGAGGCTCATGATAGCTCGTTGGAAATATCTGAGTGTCTAATTTATGGAAAAATAGATTTTTTCCCAATTTGATGCCTAGAAGTCCTCCAAAACTGAACCTGCGTGTAAAAAACCAAAAATTACAGTCTGCTGATAGACTGGGCAGAGTGTGCAAAAAGCGAGCATTTTCCGCCATTTCGGGGGAGAAAATGATCTCCAAATATCCTAAAAATTGCTGAGAGTATGCTCCTAAAATTATGGCATCCAATGATACCATCCTCCTCCTTTGACGATTCCCCAAACTGAAATGGCGAATTTCATGAGTTTTGACCAAAAACTCAAAAATGACAAAAAAACCAAAATATGTCAAAATGTGCCCAAAATCAGTGAGTATGACCCTCGAGGGTTCTTAGCAACATGTTCTGAAGCAGAATCCAAAATATGAAGTCTTGATGTGTCTTTCTTCACTTTCCATGTCGGGCGCTTCTCTTCAGCCTCCTTTAGCTTTTCTTGGGTTTTCTTCTTTGATGTTTGGCATTCTGGCTTTGGTGAAGAAGTCATGGCCCCTTGCCTAGGAGAGGCAGATAAAACATGCTTTGGAGAATGCCCTTCATGATCCATGTTTTGTATTTGCTTGCCTTCATCATGAAGCTACTGTGTATCATCTCTTGGTTGCCCTTGCTCATCACTGTCATGGCCTTGTTCATCATCTTCATGCTGCTAAAAAAAATTCTACCTTCTCTGTCAGTCACTGTCTTGATGAAGGAAACCATGGTTTCAAACTTTGTGTGTGATACCCTCCTGGGGTATAAGATCCCTGCTCCTTCCAAACCCTATCCTTTCTTTGTATGCCAATAAACAGTTTCATGAATAAGCACACAGTCAACACAGTCAAAAGATTTTTTGAGTTTATGATAAGGTCACGCAACTTTGGTGTTTTGAGGCAACATGATAACCTTGTTTTTGGATAAAGGCAAAACAAACACCTTCTCAATTCAAAACATTGCTTTTTCTTCTTTGTATGCCAATCAATAGGTGGATTCAATAATCATCACATATTCAACCAAAAAGCAAATTCACAGTCAAAGGTGGCTGTGTTATAGGTAGAGTCATCAAACTCCTTGTGTTTGGTGTAAGCACAAAAGACCTGTAGCAGTTTAAACACTAAAAATATTTGAACCAAAACACTGCCTTGGTGTCCAAAATTCCTTACCCATATTTTGACAATACCTCCAAATGGTGACTTACAGTTTCACACACTAAAGTTGTTCTATGGAGTAAAGGAGGAAGTACTATTGTTTTGCCTCTTTTTATCAAATAGAGAAATATTTTGGTTTGACAAAAAAAATTCACATCATGATAAATGCTATTTGAAAATAAACCCACAGTTTCTCCTTTCAAAACCCTGTATTCTTCTTTCCAAAACTGCTCCACCTTTCCACTTGTTTTGAGAGCTGTTATTTGGTTTTTTTTTTATATACGAACAAAATGCACCAAATCTACTATGCAGACCTTAGGCTAAAAGAAACATAGTGATTCTGAGTTTTTTAACACAAAACACATCTCTCTTAACAAACTCAACGCTGTGATTTAGATCGTGAACTTCATCTCCTTTCCACCACTTAACAGTTTTTACAATATCAAGGGAGGTACATAGAATACCTTAAAAAACGATGATGGTGATTTTTTTAGGAGTTTGATCCACTTTAGGATTGATTTGGGGGCATTTGGATCACTTGAACCTGCGCAAAACTTTTGATAGGAAAGGCGCCGCGCGCTTTGAGAGGTGTCGGGTCACTATCGAGCTGACAGGACCAACGTCCACAGGCGCGCTGTGCGCCGCTACAGGAACGCCGCACGCCACAATGCTTTCCTTTGTAAAAACTACGCCCAAACGCGCCGCGCGCAACCCTTTGACCCCAAAAAAACTCTTTTTTTGCTCAAACACTTCTTTTATGGTCTTGTGAACAGCAAGAGGGGTTTTCTTCGTGTGTTGAAATGTGAAATACGTGTGGGCAACGGTCTCCAAACTTCATATTTGAAAAATATCACAACCCTTTGAAGTGCTTAAATGAAGGTTTTTGAGAAACAACCCTTCTAATATTTAAAACTTTCACTGTTTCTCAATATAGAGATAAAGTCTTCCCTTTTTATATCTGCACTGTGGAATGAAAACTCTGCTATGAGATATACGAAGGATTATAGATGTTCCTTTAAATGATGCTTCTTTTTAAAGAATGAAATCCTTCTTTTCTGATATTTGTGCTGTGGAGGGAGTTTTTCTCTGAGCTACTATAGCTCACCTTCTGTCACTGGTGTTGTGTGAGGTTTTTCTTTGACATTATGAGGGAGATAGCTTCACCTTTCTGCAAACTAAACTGACATTTTTTGCTCTGGATGCTATGAGTATATCTTGTCCAATGTGTAAACCGAATTAGATGGCAGGCACTGCTTGAGATTCATTTTTGACTGTGGGTGGAAACAAAACAGAGGATGAGGTGTATAGAGTTTGAAAAGTGCACAAGGGAGGCCTGTCTCTTGTTTTCCTATGAAGGGGGTCTGCAAGCAACCTGAGTTTTCATCCATTTCACCTCTTTTTAGAAAACAGCTTCTTAAGAGTCTTTGCCATATGCCATGAGTCTTTTTTACCTTTCAAACCCTGATGAGCTCCTTTATTGTGCTTATGAAGAAGACCTTCTTTTATAGGTGCCTGTTTCCTTTTGAACATGATGACAGAGGTTACTTTGATACCAAGACCCCTCTGACTCCTCTGGTCATCAGTTTACTAATATTTCTTCACTGATGATAAACTCATTAGCTTTACATTGTAACTAACTAATAGTGAACTCATGCAAATCATTTCTGTGAAACCCATTGCTTTCCTTCTTTGTTCTTACATCATTTCTCTGTTTCACCTGTCTCCTATTGTGTTTACATTTTGTCTATCAGTTAGTGAAAGCTCTAGAATCAAGCACTGCTCTGGCCCTCTACTTATGAATGAAGGAGGCGCTTTCAGTATTCAAGTATCATCAGCCCTGTGACAATACTATTTTTCCTTTTATTGTCCTTTCAGGCTTTGAATGTGATTGCAAGAGTTTGATGAAAAAATCTTTGCTCTATAGCTACATCCCAGGCTCAAGATAACATTGAGGAGCAGCTGTCTTCTCATGTGGAGCCAAAAATTGTCTTCTGAGATGCTGGTATGTTTCTGTCCTTGAAATATCCATTAAAACATTGTAAAAACACCTAGAATCAGCTTGACTTATGGTCTATATATTGCTGAGACTTAAGGGTGTATTAGTGGCGCGACCTAGGGCTGTAACCAACTTCATTAGAAGAGTAGGAAGGTCTGTTATGACTGGTCTATAGCAGATGGAGATTTTTGGCTCTTGGATAGTTTTCCAAGGGAGACATGCCTTAAAGCACCACTTCCTAACTTAGGGGAGACTTTTGGACAGATTTGGATTGTTCCTTTAAAGCTGATGGGCAGACTAGTATGGCTGAGGTTAGGTAGGATTTATTAATGGGGTTTCATCTCGTCATGGGCGAACTGAAAGGGTAAGAAGGCAAAAAAAAATTTATGGGGGTTTTCTAGATGACAAATTGAAATATGGAGATCAGCTTCTAGAAAACTAAGATAGGAATTTAGTCATCAACAACAGGTGCAAAATACTGATGACTAACATGTACCACTTGGCAGCATTGCCTGTGAGGGTGTGGGGAAAGATCTTGAGCCGGATACTGTTGTTAGGTACCTATATTACTAGTATAGTCCCTTATTGTTGTTAGTGTAGCCCCCTTATTTTTATTGTTGTACCCCTGTAACCCCAATATTGTTATTATTGTGCCCTTACATTATTATTGTTAGGTCAACTATGATTATATTGTGACCCCATAGACTCCTATATATAGAAGGAGGTTTTGTCATTTGTAACATCCAAGAATTTTTCATTTATGTAATTTAAAGGAGGTTCCCCCTCGAAGTGGCTTAAGGTGTTGATCTCTCTTTTGTTTTATTTTTGGAGCTGGTTTCATAAGATTTGGTATCAGAGCTTTTGATTCTAGGATTGCGCTACTCCAAACAGGTCATCGTGGAATTTTCGCTATAACGTTTTTTCTACGAAGGTTCAAAAACTTAATTTTTTATCACGTGAAGCCGAAATCCTGGGGAACCTCGTGTAACAATTTCTCATCTTGGTTTGAAATATTTGCAGAGATATCATCTATGGAAGTTAGGGTTTTGTTCAAGCTCCTGAATTTCATCTCAAAGAGGTGACCGTGGGAAAATCATCATAACTCTCTCTCTGAGCATCGGATTGGAATTCTGTAAAAAGTGACCAAAACTACACAGACTATGGTTTCATGTATATCAAGTTCAGAGCCAAAGGAAGAAACAATGACACACTACACTCCCTACAAGTGCTCTTGACTGAACTAGTCCATAGTTAGGTAATTGTGGGAGATTGGACATAACTTTTCCTTGAAGCATCCAAATCAGGTCACACCTGTAGCATTTGAAATACGATTCAAAGGGCTACTATAAGACTTAATTTCAGTTATTGAAGATATGAAATCATAGAGATAATTGAGTTTCAATATCGATCTCCTCAAAATAAAGAAAAAGATGTGTATTGTTTTTTCAAATTGCATAAGTCTTGTTTGAAAAAACAATTTGAAGTGATTCCAAGGGCGTATTGAAGCAAAGATATCATTATTTGGTTCTAAAATGCCACCTAAAATTAATTCAGCACCCATTAAGCCTTCAAAAGGCTCTATTATGACTCATGAAGAGGAAGAAGTGCAACATGAAATATCAAAATTACAAGAGCAAGTGCACCAAATTTTTCTCTCGCAAAGAGCAAAAAAAATGAAATGGAAGTTTTGAAGAAAGGCGTGGAAGCTAAGATGGATGGTTTAAAGAAAGGCGTGGAGGCTAAGATGTATTGTTTGAATAATGTCATGGAAGCTAAGATGGATGGCATGGAATCTAAGATGGATGATATGGAAGCTAAGATTGATAAAAAAATGAAAGACAACATGGAAGACATGAAGAATGATCTAAAAGTAGACATGGAAGGTTTGATGACAAGGTTGATATAAGAAATGATTCCTAATGGTGGAAATATAGTAGAGGAAACTCATGATGAGAAAAAAATAAATGTTACTCATGATCTCATAAACTCTAATTTTGGAATTAAGACCCACCATATTCCAAAGATCAATATGAGGAAGTTCGATGGCAAGGATCACGTAACATGGATACTACATATGGAGCAATATTTTGATCTCAATAATGTGAAAAACACACAAACGGTATGGATTGAAACTTTATATTTAGAACAAAATATATTTTTATGGTATTGATGGGTTTTCTCCCCTAAAGAAATTGTCCCTTGGTCAATTTTTACGAAGCAAATGATAACACATTATGAGGATACAAAGAGCAACACCTTCTTTAGCCAAATGATAAATCTCAAAAAAAATGGTTTAGTGGTGGAGAACATTGAAGACTTCCAAAAATTAAATAGAAGGGTAGCTTATATCCCAGAGGAACATAGGATTGATGTCTTCATAGGGACTTTAAAGGATAACATCCAACATGAGGTTAGAGTTTGGGAAACTGATTCATTGGAGAAGGCATTCAGGTTGGAAAAAAAAATTGAAAGTAAAATTATGGCAACATGGAAGCCTACCACTCACATATATAAAGATGGAAGTGCTGCTACTCCTAGACTTCCATAACCTACAAGGTTGAGACCACAAAAATTGGAAGAAAAAAGAGAAAAAGGCATTTTCTACAGTTGTGATAGAAAATACACTAAAGATCATAAGTGTTCTGAGAAGAAATTATTTTACATAAATTGTGAAGAGGAGGAAGAAAATGAACAAGAAACTTCAAAAGAAGAGGATATACACCAGGAACCAACCCTAGAGAAAGAAGAAATGAGTCTGACCATATTGTGTGATGCATTGGCAGGAATTACCACTCCTCAAACTCTCAAGATAGAAGGACATATCAAGAAGAAAAAGGTAATAGTGTTGATTGATTCGGGTAGTACCCATAATTTTATTCATAGTAAGGTAGCCAAGGAATTGAATTTCTTCCTATACCTAGCACCACAATGTCAAGTGATGGTTGCAAATGGAGGAACTAAAAATTACTCTGGAAAATGCCATAATATTAAGCTAGCCATGGGAGAATATGTATTGAATAGTCTAATTCTTTCCATTCCAATGGGAGGTGCTGATGTTGTACTAGGAGTACAATGGTTACAAACATTGGGGATGATAACTCTTAATTTTCAATAAATTTTCTTGAAATTTTTATTGGAAGGAATGGAAGTTGAATTACGGGGTATCACAGGGAAGCCAGGAAAGATAATAAGCTCTAATGTCATGACAAAGCTTCTGAAGAAATAACAACGAGGTGGAATTACACAATTATGCTCACTAGAAGTTCCAACATCAAAATCATCTATTTCTCCAGATCTCCAAAAAGTCTTGGACAATCATTTCAAGGTGTTTTAAACTCCCAAGGGACTCCCACCTATTTGTGATCATGATCATGCTATTCATTTGATTCCAGGAAGTGTTCCTCCAAATGTCAAGCCTTACAGATATCCTTATGTCCAAAAGAGTGAAATTGAATGTATGATTGCAAAAATGTTAGAGGTTGGTATAATTCAACTTAGTCAAAGCTATTTCTCTGCTCCAGTAGTATTTGTGCACAAGAAGGATGGATCATGGAACATGTTTCTGAATTATAGGGAGCTTAATAAGCTCACTATTAAATATAAATTTCTCATTCCTGTGATTGATGAATTATTGGATGAATTACATGGAGCAATTTATTTTACCAAGTTGGATCTTTGTTCAAGATATTATAAAATTAGAATGAAGACTGAAGATATTTTGAAAACAACAATTCAAACTCATGAGGGTCATTATGAATTTTTGGTCATGACTTTTGGCCTTACCAATGCACCTTCTACATTTCAAGGGTTCACGAATTCCATTTTCAAACCCTTCCTTAGAGAATTTGTGTTAGTATTTTTTGATGATATACTAATATACAACAGGTCTTGGAAGGATCATGTTCAACATGTTGACAGGTTGCTCAAACTATTGGAGGAGAAACAATTCTATGCAAAAACTTCCAAATGTTTCTTTGGATTACAAGAGGTAGAATATTTGGGTCATATTGTATCTCACAAGGGTTTTAAGGTAAAACCTAACAAAATTAAATCCATTAAGGAATGGAAAGCCCCCACAACCATAAAGTAGTTGCAAAGATTTCTCGGTTTAAGAGGGTATTATCACAAGTTTGTTAAGAATTATGGGAGAATAGCAGCACCTCTAACAACATTATTGAAGAAAGATGCATTTTCATGGACTCCTGAAGTAATTAAGGCATTTGAACATATTAAAGAGGCAATGTGCCTAGCACCGGTCTTAGCTATGCCATATTTCACAAAAACCTTTATTGTGGAATGCAATGCCCTAGGAAAATGGAATTGGTAATTTTTTAATGCAAGAAGGAAGACCCATTTCTTTTCAAAGTTGTCTAATCAAAGGAAAGTATTTACAGAATGCTATTTATGAGAAGGAAATGTTGGAAATTGTACATGCACTAAAGGAATTGCGACCTTACCTAATGGGAAGACACTTCAAGGTAAAAATTGATCATGATAGTCTTAATAAATTTTTGGAACAAATATTATCTTTAGAAGAGCAGAAAAAATGGGTCACAAAGATGTTGGGTTATGACTTTGAAATCATCTACAAAAAAGGGAATCACATGTTGTTGCATATGCACTCTCAAGAAAGGATGAAGAGGTGAAAGCATTGCTTTGTGCCATTTCTATTATCCAACTAGATTGGATAACCGAAGCAAAGGATGAATTGAAGAAGGATGAAGAAGTGTGGACACTCTTTTTGCAGAGAAAAAAATCATAATTTTTCATTAATAATAAGAAAAATTACATGTTGCATCTAATAGCATATCATCTATGCAAGGATAAAAAAACTAATACATATACTTTGAAGAGTCTGTGATCTGTCATACAGAGTCTATTTTTGCATCTAAACTATAGTTGTTATATGTACATATTTATTGATATATATATATATATATATATATATATATATATATATATATATATATAAGTTTATGAGATAATGTATTTAATTACAAAAAATGAAACAGTCATAGCAAGACTGTTTCTAATAGTTTCCGCATATAGTAAGTCAAAATCTCAAAAATTGCAGTCAGTGCATTCAAGTCGTCGATAAAGGGGTGGTTTCATAAATTTTACTCCTAAGCGCCATCATGCACCATGATAATCCATCGTCCCCAATCTAACTGTGTGGCTTCTTTGGAAAGTTGGTCGGCCATCTGATTCCTCTGCTTGTAAATGTGAGTGAAAAAGATGAAAACAAAATGATATTTTAACATAAATACCTCATCTGGTAGTGCTATAAGAGTGTGGGTCTGACATTGTGCCTTCAAATTAAACTAGTTGATGATAATCTGTGAATCCCCAAATATTTGTATCTTGTTGCAACCTTGTTCACAAGCAATTAATAGAAGGAGGCTAGGGTTGTTGAGTTCAACATAGTTATTTGAGCCCGGGCCAAGTCCCATCTTAAGGTGGAAGAAATGAGAGTTAGATAGGTGTAGTACCCCACCCCCCGCATCTAGTATTATTAGATGCAACGTCAAAATATGCCCATGAATGGTTCGGTCAATATTTTCTGGTATGACAGTCATATTTTGTGCCACATGCTCATCATTTGGGATCAGTTGATAAATATATATGATGGACCTATAGATGCCATCCCAATCAACATATTTTTTTAGAAAAATATTATGATTCCTGGCGATCCATATTCCCCAAGGTATGAGGAGTGGTATGTTTTGATCTTTTGGCCGGTTAGTCTCTTGCCACCAGTGCAACCACGCCGAAACGACCAAGGAGCCATGCCAATTTTGTGAGAATTCCAATGAGGATGTCATATATCTCTAGAGTTGTAGAGTTTTCAGACATTCCAAGAAACGATGGCTGACATCCTTGGCCTGAGAGAGACATAAACAACATCTGGAAGGCCCATGAAACTCTCTTTTCCTGAGGTTGTCCTCCTTGGGGGTGTAGTTTGTAAGTATGCACCACATGAGTAGCTTGCCTTTGTGGGGTGCTTTCAATTCCCATAAATGATTCCATGTAATATCCCAAAAGGGAGAATGCAGTAATACTCAAACACAATATGAGAACTGCAGCAAGATAAATAATAAATCTAAAGACAATAACATAATATATAGAGAAGCTGAGCCATTTTATTATATAGGAGGTGAATAGCAAGTACAATAGTGATAAAAAAGGAATGCACTCAAGCCACAAGATGGCTGAAATAAACTAAAGAAA
This sequence comes from Pinus albicaulis, assembly GCA_034641835.2. Lineage (NCBI taxonomy): Eukaryota > Viridiplantae > Streptophyta > Pinopsida > Pinales > Pinaceae > Pinus > Pinus albicaulis. Next base: position 1,349,630,981 of record CM076574.1, on the reverse strand, counting down.
CCAAGCACTGGAAATGTTGTGTTGCTACTGCTACTGTTATTGGAAACTACTACTCCTGAGGATATGAACCATGTACGGAAGCCTATTAGAGTGCTCAAAATGATCCGTGCTTTTAAACACAGATTCTACTAACAAAACCCAGAAAAACCCAGAAATGGTTTGGTAAGATTTTAACTTTGGATTTTCGGCCCTTTTTAGGTTGTACACTACACCCCTGCTGGCATAAACTGCGTTTTCAAGGATGGAGGCTCTCTATCCTACTGCAAAATATAGCTATAAAGCTCAAGGCTGATGGAAATAATGTATAAAATGTGAAGGAATGGTCCTCCACTGGATTACTAGCTGAAATTCTAGCAAATTCCCTTCTCCCTTGGATCTACAAGACTAGACTGCACAATTCCTGAAGGGATTGTTGCTACTGGGAAATGTATAATAGATGGCCTAATAACTGATATATATCTGAAGCACTGGAAGGCTGATATTGAATCTCTTTGTGATAGGATGAATCGTTCACAGATTCCTCAACTGAAATATTGAAGGACAACCTCCTCCTCTCAAATTGATCTTTAGAAATCTGCAATTTCTGAATATGGATGTTCTGCAGAAATTAGGAACAATATGGCACCAATTATGAATGATGAATGAAGTACAATACTCTTTCAAGAGTTACTCAATGGAAGAGGTGGGATTCCTGACTAGGAACACCATGTGCTAAACAACACTTGCAATCTAGCTAAACAACCAAAGAAAGCATGGAATGTCACATGACAATTCCAGATCTAAATAGGTCATACATCAATAATAATATTCAACATGCCTTCTATGTTGCCTTAATATTCATTATATAGTTTTTAACCTTCTCATGCCCTGGCCCACCTCATAACTTTGTTGTACATGTGGACATAGGTCTCCATGTTGACTGCATTGTCTCTCCATGATCTCCATCATGTGTGAATGCAATGATCACCCTCTCTATCATGTGAGGATTTAATGCACCACTTCCTCCATCATCTCATCATAAATGCTCTATGATATTATATTTGATTCCTTCCAAGATCTTAGTTGACTGTATCAACCCCCATGATCTATCTCATTAATGAGACATGATCTCCACTCCTTTCACATTAAGTAGTTGCTCTACTAATCCATTATGTAGATCTAGATCTGAAATATCCACATACACACATAAAAAGTGGATTTTATTCATATTTGAGGATTATGAGTCCCTCCATCCTTTTATTTAGCTACTTAATTAAGTTTATTAAGAACTCTAATATTCCAAATATCATGTGAAAATTTGGGAATATTACAGTCCTCCCCAGAAAAATGTTGCTTGTCCTCAAGTAACTACAAAATTGGATGCTACAACAAACATCCTCCCTCCAAATGGCATCCTTATGTGGAAGGCCTTCCCATCTGTCACAATGTGTCATGCATGTCTAGCCCCAAGCTGCCTATCTAGAATGTCTAGAATGGCCTCCAACTGAAAAGTTAAATACCCATCCTCATCAATGAATCTCCAAGTGGAAACCATATGATGACAAAATGCCTCCTCTACACATGAGATACATAATATGAAGTGGTTCATTCCCAAAGTGGAAAGTCCTAACTTATGAACTATCTCTCCAACCCATGATACCTAGAGTAGATTACATATATCAATGCCCTCATCATTAGCCATGTTGGCCATGTAGGAATCAAACATTACATCATCATAGTGAAAAACAAGAAGTAGAGTCATATGGGAAAACATGAACTATGTCCAGCCATATTCTCCTAATAACAACCAATGCAACAAAGCCTCCTACTTCCATGCTAGATCATCATGTAAACAAGTAAGAGAGCCATACTCTCTCAAAATAAGCCACTGCAACAATGCTTCTTGTTGCCATGCAAAATCATCAAAGACAATATCAGAGCCATACTCTCTCAAAAGAAGCCCAACGCAGCAATGCCTCTTGCTACCATACCACATCATCATTGTACCAAATGTAGTGGCCATATTCTCTCAAGAGAAGCCACCTCAATAAGGCATCTTGCTGCCTCATCACATCATCATTGTACCATGTATAATGACCATAATCTCCCAACAGAAGCCAACGTTGTAAGGCCTCCTGTTGCATCCTCCAACAATGCCATGCAATGTATGGGAAGAATTCAGCCCATACTCTTCGAATAGTAACCAAAGCAACAAGGATTCTTGCTGCCTCCTTGCATTATCATGATGCAAGTCATGGAGCAACAATATAGTAATGGACATGTGAGATGTCTCATCAACGTAATAGAAACAAGCTCCCTTATGCCACATTATGTGAGAGTTATGATTTATCCCAACCCTAAGTACATACATGAACATGAGATACATCCCAAATAGAAATACATGCAAATACATGAGACATATCGTAAACAAGAGTAAATACATGGACATAAGATATAATATGTGATGTCCAAACTATCTTCTCAACAACCATAGTAACCATGCCTTCTTCTTCTGCATTCTTCCAGTGATGTGTAAGGCATGAATCATAAAATTATGACTCATTAAGTGAGAGCAACACTAACCCAAGAGCAACCAGCGCAGCCATGCTTCTCATTGGCCTGTATCATAGATCTGCAAGTGGTTTTGCAACCCCTTGCTCCATACTATCAGCCATTCATCCCAATGTGGATGATGGATCTCATTCTGCAAATACTTGGTATCCTCCCATTGTAAGACACTAGCCTCCTCAAACTGATGAAGAACTTTTCACTCCATGAAATGTTGAAGTGCACCTCCCATGAGATCTCTTAATGAGACCTTCTTCTCATCCATGGCCTTCCAAAACCAATGAGGTTCTGGATTTGTTGTAGATAGAAGTCTCTCTTTGAGCTGTGAGATGATCATTGAGAAAGTGTCATCAAGAAAGGAGAAAATATTTCTCATCTCAAAATGTCTACCATTCATCATCTTAAACTCCATTGCTTCATGAGTGAAGCTACCTTCAGAATGCTCCAAGAATAATGGGGCCTCTTAATTATCACTGCTACTAAGTGACATCGCTGTAGATTTGCAAGGTAATACATATGTTGTCTCAAAGCAAGGTACAATACTGATCTCATAACCAGTCATTGTACATAGGATCATGCTCATCCCTTATTTTGAAACTCTATAATTCAACTCAAAAGGTTGAATGTAGTCCATCCATGACAAACTGGGATAGATTTTCATCTCCTCCTTGACTAGATCAATGGTTCTCTGTGTTGTGATATGTTGCTGCTTCAAATCAGCGTTTTGTTCTAACCCTTGGTTATGCATTGGCCCTGATGGCATGTCTCCATAAGTTTCAATAAGATATAATGAAACAATAGGTGATGAATGTGTATGGATACCTTAGATCAACTGATGTGTGGGAACCTCTTGCAAGAACACAAGAACTCCAACCGGGATAATAATTTTTCTAGCTACTAGTTAGAGGGATGACTGCTCTTCTCTAAGTGTAGTAGTGTTGGAATCTTCCTCCTCTTCCTCATGCTTCTCCTAAACCATGCATGGGACTCTATGTGCTAAGAGATTAAGACTATCTTGCAAGGTTTCAAGTGCCTCTTCTCTAGATGTAAGTACTTCTACAGCTGGTGGTGAATGTAGTGAATTCTTGTCCAAAGTGACAAGAATGAAATCCTCCTTTGTTTTCTTAGGAGATGTCTCTTTGTGACACATCTCTGTCTTATTCACATCAAACTTCTTCCTCAACTTGTGAAATAAATCTGAATATTTAGTCACCTTTGCATGCTCCATGTCACTAAACCACCAATCATTGGCTTCACCTAAAAGATGAAGTGCTACAATTTGGACAACCTCTTTTTCAGCCATAGGATGTAGCATAAGAAATGTATCTAACTCTTTCGTCCAAGACTTAACAGTGTTTGAGGAAGACCCATCAAATGTAGGAAAATAGAATATATTGTGCCTCTTCCTTCTATTGCTTCTATAGGATCTTCTTTCTTATTTGAGTTCAAAGAATTATTGGAGAGTTAGAGTCTCTTTGAATGCTCTAGACTGTGTCTTGTACTCTTCGAGATACAAGCTGAGAATCTCATGAGTCTCAGGTTCTCTTCTTTCTTCATCTCTATACCTCTCACCTTTTTCAAAGAAAGTGGGAATAGTAGATCCATGAGGAGATCTATAATTCTCCAGTTTTCTTTTCTGCTGATAGGAAGTGCTTGGACCGTCCTCTTCAATTCTTCTTATTGGGTCCTTCCATTGCCTTTCTCCCTTCACTTGATAGACCTCCTTGGAGAGATCTTGCTTGGATATAAAGAGAGGGATGGAAAAAATATCCTCCTTCATGATAGATCTCATCTATATTCTTCTTATTTTGATGCAAAAGATGAAGTGTCCACAAGCTGAGCCAAATATCATGCTTTGATACCACTATAATATCCCAAAAGGGAGAATGCAGTAATACTCAAATTCAATAAGAGAACTGCAACAAGATAAACAATAAATCTAAAGACAACAACATAATATACAGAGAAGCTGAGCCATTTTATTATATAGGAGGTGAATAGCAAGTACAACAGTGCTAAAAAAGGAACGCACTCAAGCCACAAGATGGTTGAAATACACTAAAGAAACCAAGCACTGGAAATGTTGTGCTGCTACTGCTACTTCTGCTGGGCACTACTACTACCGAGGAGAAGAACCATGTGTGGAAGGATGTTATAGTTGTCAGAATGATCTACACTTTTAACCATGGATTCTACTCACAAAACGCAGAAAAACCCAAAAATAGTTTGGCCAGACTTTAACTTTGGATTTTCGGCCCTTTTTATGTTGTACACTGCACCCCTACTGGCATAAACTACGTTGTCAAGGATGGAGGCTCTCTAGAATTCCACAAAATATGGCTATAAAGCTCAAGTCTGATGGAAATAATGTATACAATGTGAAGGAATGGTCCTCCACTAGATTACTAGCTGAAATTCTAGCAACTTCCCTTCTCCCTTGGATCTAAAAGACTGGACTGCACAATTCCTGAAGGGATTACTGCCACTTGGAGATATATAATAGATGGCCTGATACTTGATATATATCTGAAGCACTGGAAGGCTGACATTGAAGCTCAAGGTGATAGGATGAATCCTTCACTAGTTCCTCAACTGAAACATTGAAGGACAACCTCCTCCTCTCAAACTGATCTTCAGAAATATGCAATTTCTGAATATAGATGTTTTGTAGAAAGTAGGAAAAATATGGCACCAATTCCTGATGATGAATGAAGTACAATACTCTTTCAAGAGCTACTCAATGAAAGATGTGGGATTCCCGACCAGGAACACTCTATGCTAAACAACACTTGCAATCAAAGCTAAACAACCAAAGAAAGCATAGAATGTCACATGACAATTCCATATCTAAACAGATCATACATCAATAATAATATTCAACATGCATTCTATGTTGCCTTAATATTCATTATATAATTTTTGAACCTTCTCATGCCTTGGCCCACCTCATAACTGCATTGTACATGTGGACATAGGTCTCCATGTTGACTGTGTTGTCTCTCCATGATCTCCATCATGTGTGAATGCAATGAGCACCCTCTCTATCATGTGAGGATTTAATGCACCACTTCCTCCATCATCTCATCATAAATGTTATATGATCTTATATTTGATTCCTTCCAAGATCTTATTTCACTGTATCAACCCCCATGATCTATCTCATTAATGAGACATGATCTCCACTCCTTTCACATTAAGTAGTTGCTCTACTAATCCATTATGTATATCTAGATCTGAAATATCCACATACACACATCAAAAGTGGATTTTATTCATCTTTGAGGATTATGGGTCCCTCGACCATTTTATTTACTTAATTAATTAACTTTATTAAGAACTCTAATATTCCAAATATCATGTGAAAAATTGGGAATATTACATTCCACCACCATTTCTTGAGTTGTGGCTCCTGTAATGACTAGAGAGTAATATAGTCACAGAGAGAGTGTATCTGCCACTGGGGAGATGGCCCATAGAATTTCGTCTTCCCTATCAGATAATATGATGTTGGTGGTGTAGAGGGCACATATGTATCTGTTCCATATCGGCCATCAGTGCTCAGGTAGGTCCAGTGCTTGTGCAGATAACCATGCTTGTGAGACCCAAATAGTATGATCAGGATTCACAATCTGAGATATGAATTGAATTCCAATTCAAACCAAGTGCACTCTAATGTCCATAGTTAGTGTAAATTCATGCCTGCATCCAAAAGAGAAAAATTGAACATATGATTGCAAAAATGTTAGAGGCTGCTATAATTCAACCTAGTCAAAGTTCTTTCTCTGCTCCAGTAGTATTGGTGCACAAGAATGATGTATCATGGAAAATGTGTCTGGATTATAGGGAGCTCAATAAGCTCACTATTAAATATAAATTTCCCATTCCTGTGGATATCATCAAATTAGAATGAAGACTAAAGATATTCTTAAAACAACATTTCGAACTCATGAGGGTCATTATGAATTTTTGGTCATGAATTTTGGCCTTACCAATGCACCTTCTACATTTCAAGGGTTGATGAATTCCATTTTCAAGCCCTTCCTTGTGCACCAGGTTAGGGTTTTTTTCACGTATTATACTAATCTATAGCAGGTATTGGAAGGATCATGTTGAACATGTTGATAGGTTGCTCAAACTATTGGAGGAGAAACAATTATATGCAAAAAAATCCAAATGTTTCTTTGGAGTACAAGAGGTGGAATATTTGAGTCATATTATATCTCACGAGGGTGTTAAAATAGACCCTAAAAAAATTAAAGCCATTAAGGAATGGAAAGTCCCCACAACCATAAAGCAATTGCGAGGATTTCTTGGGTTAACAGGGTATTATCACAAGTTTGTTAAGAACTATGGGAGAATAGTAGCACCTCTAACAACATTATTGAAGAAAGATGCATTTTCATAGACTCTTGAAGCAACTAAGGCCTTTGAACATCTTAAAGAGGCAATGTACCTAGCACGGGTCTTAGGTATGCCATACTTCACAAAACCTTTATTGTGGAATGTGATGCCCCAGGAAATGGAATTGGTACTGTTTTAATGCAAGAAGGAAGACCCATTACTTTTGAAAGTCATCCAATCAAAGGAAAGTATTTACAGAAAGCTATTTATGAGAAGGAAATGTTGGAAATTCTACATGCACTAAAGAAATGGCGACCTTACCTAATAGGAAGACACTTCAAGGTAAAAAATGATCATGATAGTCTAAATTTTTTTTTGAAACAAATATTTTCTTTAGAAGAGCAGAAAAAATAGGTCACAAATATGTTGGGTTATGACTTTGAAATCATCTACAAAAAATGGAAGAAAATGTTGTTGCAGATGCACTCTCAAGAAAGGATGAAGAGGCAAAAGCATTGCTTTGTGCCATTTCTATTATCCAGCTAGATTGGATAACCGAAGCAAGGGTTGAATGGAAGAAGGATGAAGAAGTGTGGACACTCTTTTTCCAAAGAAAAAAATTGTAATTTTTCATTAATAATAAGAAAAATTACATGTTGCATCTAATAGCATATCATCTATGCACGGATAAAAAAACTAATACATATACTCTAAAGAGTCTATGATCTATCATATAGATTCTATTTGTGCATCTAAACTATAGTTGTTATATGTACATATTTACTAATATATATATATAAGTTTTCGAGATAATGTATTTAATTACAAAAAATGAAACAGTCATAGCAAGACTATTTCTAATAGTTCCTTCATACAGTAAGTAAAAATCTAAAAAATTGTAGTCAGTGCAAGACTGCGTCATGTGCATCCAAGTCATCGATGAAGGGGTGGTGGCAGAAATGGTATTCCTAAGCGCCATCATGCGCCATGATAAGCCATCATCCCCAATCTAACTATGTGGCTTCTTTGGAAAATTTGTTAGCCATATGATTCCTCTTCCTGTAAATGTGAGTGACAAAGATGAAAATAAAATGAGATTTTAAAATAAATACCTCATCCATTAGTGCTCTAAGAGTCTGGGTGTGACATTGTGCCTTCAAATTAAACTAGTTGATGATAATTTTTGAATCCCCAAATATTTGTATCCTATTGCAACCTTTTTCACAAGCAAATAATAGGGGGAGTCTAAGGTTGTTCAGTTCAACATAGTTATTTGAGCCCAGGCCAAGTCCCATCTTAAGGTGGAAGAAATGAGAGTCAGATAGGTGCAGTACCCCACCCCCCTGCATCCAGTATTATTAGATGCACCATCGAAATATGCCTAAGGAATGGTTCGGTCAATATTTCATGGTATGATATTATTATTTTTTGCTACATGCTCATCATTTGGGATCAGTTGATAAATAGATATGATGGACCTACAGATGCCATCCCAATCAATAGGTTTGTTTATAAAAATGTTATGATTCATGGCGATCCATATCCCCTAGGCTATGAGGAGTGGTATGTTCTAATCTTTTGGCCGGCTAGTCTCCTGCCACCAGTGCAACCACACCAAAATGACCGATGATCCATGCCAAGTTTGTGAGCATTCCAATGAGGATGTCATAGATATCTAGAGTTGTAGAGTTTTCAAACATTCCAAGAAAAAATGGTTGATATCCTCGACCTGAGAGAGACATAAAAAACATCTAGAAGGCCCATGAAACTCTCTTTTCCTGAGGTTTTCCTCTGTGGGGTTGCAGTTTTTAAGTATGCACCACATGAGTAGCCTGCCTTTGGGGGGTGCTTTCAATTCCCATAAATGTTTCCACCACCATTGCTTGAGTTGTGGCTCCTGTAATGTGCAGAGAGTAATATAGTCACAGAGAGAGTGTATCTTCCACTGGGGAGATGGCTCATAGAATTTCAACTTCCCTATCATATAATATGATGTTGGTGGTGTAGAGGGCATGTATGTATCTGTTCCATATCGGAAACCAGTGCTCAGGTAGGTCTAGTGCTTGTGAAGATAACCATGCTTGTGAGACCCAAGTGGTATGATCAGGATCCTAAATATGAGATGTGAATTGAATGCTAGTTTAGGCCAAGTGCACTCTAATGTCGATATATATTGTAAATTCATGCACGCATCTAGACCATGCGTCTTCATCTATTTTTACCCTCTTACCAGTTCCAATGTGCCGGGCAAATCCTGGTTTAATCAGATGGATGGATATAGTGATGGATTTCCAAATGATCGATGAGCCTAGTGGATTATGTATGTGGCCCCTGATAGAGTCCATCATAGTGTAGGGTGCAATATATTTGTAGAAAGTGACTTCTTGCAATAGGCTTTGGCTGGAAATAAGATGCCAACCCATCTTGGTAGCCAAAGAAGATGAAAATTGGTCTAGATCTTTTATTCCCCATCCCTCCCCACCACTTGGGCTTCAAAAATTTCTTCCATGCAATACAAGGATATGCACAATCATCCTTTAAACCTCTCCAAAGAAAACACCTACAGATTTATTGTATTTTAGCAGTCATGCCTTTTTGGATCCAAGCAAGCGTCATCCAGTAAACCGAGATGGCCTCCAGAACGGATTTTATTAGCACCAATCTACCAGCCCAAGAAAGCCATCTATTTTTCCAAATATTGATCCTGCGTTCGATTTTTACAATCAGATAGTTCCAGTCTTTGATGCGATAATCGTCTGGTTTAAGGTGGAAGACAAGGTATTTAAGTTTGTCTTCTAGGTCCTTGCGATCAAAACGAAAGAGACCCATTACATGTCTAGTTTCATTGACTGAACAACACACCATCATGATGGTGGATTTGCTATGATTTTGTTCCATACCTGTAGCTTTGCTAAAAATATTGAGTATATTTGAAAAATATGAATTGTCATGACAACAACCATCAAGGAAAATAATAACATCATCAACAAATACTAAATGCTTTAGATGAATAAAGTCATTAAGTTTAATTCCATGGATGGAGCTGTCATTTTTCGCATGTATCATGAGTGAAGAAAGACCTTCCATAATGAGAAGAAAGAGTAGAGGGGAGAGGGGTCATCCTTGTCTAAGTCCCCTCTCAACATGGAAAAAATCTGAGGGAGCTCCATTAATAAGAAAGCTGAAGGATTCATTAGTAATGCATCCCATCATCCAATTGGTTAAAGCATGTGGGAATCCAATATGAATGAGAATGAGGTGTAGGTAATTCCATTTGGCACAATCAAAATATTTTTCCAAGTCAATTTTGAGGATGGCACTCTTGATATTTTTAATCTTGATGGAATGTAATGCCTCCTCAGCGGTGCTAATAGCTTCATGAATTTGTCTCTAATTAAGAAATGCAAATTGTTCTTTGGAAATATGTTGAGAGAGGATGGGTTTGATGTGATTAGAAATGATTTTGGAGATAGTATTATAAATGAAGTTGTAGAGGGATATTCGGCAATATTCATGAAATGAGAGGAGATTTTTTAATTTGGGGATGACAGAAATGAAAGTGGCATTAAAGGCATCATATATCTAGCTAGTAGTTCTCTATCTTCAATGACCTGTAGTAGATCCTTGCCGATGAGGTTAAAAAAAGTGAGGTAGAATTCAATAGGCCAACCATCAGGGCTCAGCCTTTTGTGCTTCTTAAACCATTTTAAGACCCCTTCAATTTCACTCATTGATACCGGGGCGTTTAGGTCCTCCAAATGCTCCTCGCCCACAAATATGTGCAAAGAGCATGCAATTTGCAATATTTACGTCAAGTTTTCATTGACAGGAGCTTTGTATTGAGTGGAGAAGTGTCAAATTCCCATGTTAGAGAGCTAGTTATGAGAGTGTTCCACCCTCCCATTTTGGTCTCTGAGCTCCCTTATTGTGTTAATAATTTTCCTGCCTTTAGCGCATTGTTGAAAAAATTGTGTGTTCTCATCCCCTGCTTGTAGCCAGATGGCCCTACTCTGGAGGCACTATTCCTCTTCCCTATTCCTTGGAATTTTGGCTTTTGTAAATTCCAAAGCATTTAATTTTTCTTTAGCCTCCACCGATCGAAATCCTAGGTAATCAGATCGGGTCAGCTGCCTGATTTCCTGTTTAATGTTGGATAGTTCCTTTTCCTCTTTCAATTTCTTACATCTAGCCCAGCTAATGGTGAGATATTTGATGCGATTGTGGTTGTTATACAAGAATCTAGCTGGAGCTAGTTATGGATATTGCTCACAGTGTCTCCATTCCTTTTTGAAAATGGAGTGGAACTCAGGCTCATCAAGCCAAACAAAGTTAAATTTGAAAGGTTACTTGGGATTTTGATTGCCACATTAAATCTCAAAGTATCTCAAAGAGTGATCTAAGGAACCCCTGATGCAACCCATTGTGTAGCCCTGTCAATTTTCTCAAGAAACGGGATTTTGATCAAGAAACGATCAAGTCTTCTAGCCAAAGAAGCAACCCCAGTCTACCTGTTTCTCCAAGTGGGGAGCTTCTTGGGCATACCTAGATTCAGCAGATCAGCCTCATCTGTGAGATTTTCAAATAGTCAGATAATGATTCCGGAGTGGCCCTAGGACCCCAGGATTTAGATAGACCAATAGAGTAGTTTAAGTCCCCTCCGATAATGATATTGTTCTACTGCATGATAGAACTGTGAATCCACTCATCCCAAAATATCTCTTGGTGATGGCATGGTCCATATACATTAATCAGAGTGATCGCGACGTTAGTATCACGAGAGATGATGTCAGCTCCTATAATGCCCTCCCTCCCCCACCAACCAAGGGCCTGGATGAATTTATTATTGATTTCGATGGCGTTTCCACCAGAACGTCCACGAGCATCCAAGGTTTGGAAGTTCCAGTCCAATAGTAGTGTAGAAAAAACATTAGAAACAATTAAACCGTCACCCAAATTTTCCTGAAGAAATATTACATCAACCCGAACATTTTCTAGAAGCTTCTTTAGAGCCAATTTTTTGTCTGGGCTGGCCAAGCCACGACAATTGAAGGAAAGAAATATCATGGTAAACCATTAGCCCGGGTATTCTTTTCTCTAAGAACCTGATCCATGGATGATTGAGTGCTTGCTGCCACTTGTAGACTAGATTTCATGATGGCTTTGGAAATAGATGATGGGAGACCCCTAGATGATTTCGAGTGTGTACCACCAGTGTCCACACCGAGTCTGAAATTAGGAATGTCAAGAGTAAGGGAAGTGGACCTAAGGTAATATCAGTGCTCAGATGAGAGGTTGTCTGATGCAATAAGTAAACAAGAGGAGGAGTCCTTTTCCGAGCTATGAGGGTTAGGTTGAGGGATAGAAGGTGGGGTGGTTTAAACAGGGAAACTAAGGGGGTTTAGATTACAAGTATCTAAATTTATAGAATGCGGTACATTAGATATAAAGTGGGCAGATGAAAAAATATCATAAGAATTTGATATGGGAAAAACTAGAGGGTTACCTGGATCAGTCACAGAATCCTACAGGAAGGATTAGGTACTTTTTCTTTGAGTCTAAAATCATGTGATGGGGCATGACGGTTGGGTAGACGAAGAGCCTGGACACCACTCCTCTTGCACTGTCACTAGGTTTTGTTTCATCTCCCTGAACTCTGTCTGTGTAGCCATATGTACCATAATTGTTTCTGGAGCTGCGGTTGTGATGATGAGAGGGAATTATTTATACAAGTGTCTGACCTCATCAAACCATCTACATCTGTAAGGGATCCCCTCATAATCCAGGATTTGATGTCAAACCATGTCATTATAGTATATATTATACCCTTTGAGGAGCCCATCTCTAGTGTCCAAATGTATAAGTATATGATCCATGGATATATTTCCAATCTCCAAATATGACCGATCATGGTCCATGTAAATCCTTAAATCCTCCCCAATAAACCGGAGGGATGATTTGTTCCAAAAGTGAAGTGGGAGGCCTAGAAGTCGAACCCATATTGGATCCGCCCCTGATTTTTCCTTGTCAAGATCGAAAAGGGGAGTCCAACACTTTAGCAGTACTAGATTCATCCCAATGTGCCAGTATTTGGTGAGAGCCCAGTCGACCAATTCAGGCTGGGGAAAGATGAGTGAAAACCAGCCCTTATTCATAGTTAATACCCTCAGAAGCCGTGGCATAGAATTGCCACAAATATCAGCAGTCCAGACCTTGATTCTTGCACATGTGTATCTCCCTCCTCTAACCCTGTCGACCAAAACCATTTGCATCATGCGTTCAATTTCATCCATACCAACTCATTCACCAAACCTAAGATCTCGCTTGGGTATGCTCCTACACACCTATTTTTCTTCTTTCCACTCCCAAGAATCCTGTGGTGAACTATGCCATCCGGTTCCGATGACTCATCTGATTTAGAGGACTTAGGATCTTGTGTCTGAGGCACTGTGAATGGGATGTCGTCAAAAAATCCTGAAGCCACCACCGAGAAAGGTACCCCAGGATCAATATGCAGGTGTGCAGGTCCAATCCCCCTGTCAATGTTAAGATGTTCAAAACCAAGGGTTTCGTTATGAACAATATTTTTTAAGCCAAACCCCAGTGCTTTTCTAGAAGGTTTGAGGTTATCCGGTGTCTCTTGAGCCTGTTGTTCTCTTGAGCCTATTGTTCCCACAGCCTTAGGACATATGGCAATGGGATGGAGAAAACCGGCAAAGCCACCAGATGAAGGAGGGGTTACGCACTTGATGCCATCACAACCAAATTTTTTCCAGCTAGCAAAGAGGGTGGAATAGCTGACTCACATACTTCCATAGCCACCATGTCCCGGTTAGCAACGCTAGGACCTGTCACCCGTCTAATGTCCCTACCCGATGATTCATGAAATCCGGAATATTTGGACGCCCTCCAAGGGGTCAGATGAATAATCCACCTCCTCATCCATCATATTCGGGAGTGTTTCGATGCCCAATCCTAGTTCTTTACTGAAATCAGTGAAGAAGCCCATTCTGAGGTCTGTGGGATACCACCGGTCAGGTAATACAAGTCAGAGCATGTAAAATGATGGGCCATGATAAAAATCCATTGTTTGGTGGTCTGTAAGTAAGCCAAAAATCCGAGGAGTGTTGGTTAGATAATAATGCCGCAATGGAAGCACAATGGACCCACACCTCGCTAATAAAAAGGAGAGGTCTACAGATGAATGGCTGCAGAGGCAGCTAAGAGATTCATGGGCCCCTTGGTGTAAAGCAACCACTGAGCAGGATAGTAAACCCTAGGTTCATGGGAACATGTCAGAATGATTAATAATATGTGGGGATGAAAAAAAGAAACTAACCAATAAACCGGCTATAGAAAGAGGTGCCTTGATCATGGCCCTCCTCCTGATACCCCCCCTCCATTTGATGTCTGTAAATGCCGCAATCCACCATAGCTAGGGTTTACCCGAGCTCCTCCTCCACAACTCTGATGCTCCTTCCCAGTCCATGAGAATTATTATCAAGGGAGTTGCTCCAATTACAATCCATATCAAAATAAAAACATCATATTTCTTGTAAGTTTGTGCCGGAGCGCCATATGGACCATCTATTTCAAGCTTGGAAAAAATAGAAGTTTCGACACTCATTCAAAAGTTGCAGCAATGTCCTAGTACATCTGATACATTTATTTGTAAAAATGATTCCTTATGGTATAAAGATCACTTATATCTTTGCAATAATTCCCAACTAAAACAAAATATTCTTTTTGAATGGCACACTTCTCCTTTAGGAGGACACTCATGATTTTTAAAAACTTACCACAGGGTGAAGAAAGAATTTTTTTGGGATGGCCTTAAATTTGATATTCAAAAGTTTGTGGTAGAATGTTTTGTTTTCCAGCAAAATAAACTTGAGACAATTAAGATCTCGGGTCTTCTACAACCTTTATCCTTTCCAAGTCAATGTTGGGAGGAGATTTTGATGGATTTTATCACAGGTTTACCTAAGTCCAAAGGAAATTATGTCATCATGGTGGTAGTTGATAGACTTACCAAGTATGCACACTTCTGTGCATTATCTCATCCATTTAAACCAAGTACATTTGCTACTGTATTTATGGAAATAATTCAAAATCTACATGGAAACCCAAAGATTATTGTAAGTGACAGAGATCCAATTTTTACTGGAAATTTTTGGATTGAATTATTTTCTTGTTTGTGTACTCAACTAGCTCATAGCTCATCTTATCATCCTCAATCTGATGGTCAAACTGAGATAGTGAAAAAATGTTTTGAAGGATATCTTCTTTGTTTTGTATCTAATAAACAAACATAATGGGTCAAGTGGTTACCTCTGGCTTAAGGGTGGTATAACAATTCCTTCCATACTATAGAAAAAATGACTCCATTTATGGCACTTTATGGATATCATCCACCATCCATCACATCATCTTTAACAGAAAATTCTAAGGTTCAAGCAGTGGAAGATCACATCGAACATCAAAAACAAGTTCTCCAACAGGTATTTTTACGGCTACAACCATACAAACAAATGTCCCGCAAGAAATCTAATAAGGATAATAAATTATCACCAAAGTACTATGGCCCTTACAAGGTGTTGCAAAATATTGGTACTATGGCATACAAATTGGAGTTTCTTTCTTCTTCGCAAGTGCATCTAGTTTTCCATGTTTCATGCTTAAAGAAGGTTATAGGTGACAAACTTCTACTACAAACAATATTGCCAGAACTTCCATGTTTCATGCTTAAAGAAGGTTATAGGTGACAAACTTCTAGTACAGACAATATTTTCCAGAACTTGATGAAGAAGGAAAAATAATATTGGAACCTGAAGCAGTCATGGAAACAAGAACTTGACAGCTACGAAATCGATAAATTTTAGAGTATCTCATCAAGTGGAAGAACTTACCCACTGAAGATTCTACATGGGAGGATGAGAATTTTATATAGAAGCATCCAGAGCTACTCAAGCATTGAGAACAACACTTTTTTTTGAAGGACATGGGCATGTTAGGTCCTTATATTATTATTATAGTCCCTTATTCTTGTTAGTGTAGCCCCCTTATTGTTATTGTTGTACCCCTGTAACTTCAATATTGTTATTATTGTGCTCTTACATTATTATTATTAGGTTGGCTAGGATTATATTATGACCCCATGGACTCCTATATATAGAAGGAGGATTTGTCATTTGTATCATCCAAGAATTGTTCATTTATGTAATGTAAAGGAGGTTTCCCCCTCTAAGTGGCTTATTTCTAAGGCGTTGATCTCTCTTTTCTTCTATTTTTGGAATTGGTTTCATAACAACTACCATCCACCATAGAGTTAGAAATAGACCGTAGATGATAGGTGGTGACATGTGTGGTCGGGTGATCCCCTTGTTTCCCATCAAACTTAGGGATATATGAAGGAATATTATGTGGTATAGGAGGCTAAAGAGGGTTGTGATTGATGGGATCGTTGGTCAATTTATACAGATCAGGGATGTCTAAGGTTTACAAGAATGGAAATTATGCATCTTCCCTCAATTCTATCCAAGGAGGCATTGGTTGACCAATAGGACTATAGGGTTCCCCCATCAAAGTGTTCCCAACAGGATATGCAGGACTTGTCAGATAATAGTTTCCAGGTAACAGTGGTGTAGCGATGTAAGGTGGTTGTCCGTAAGGGTTATTAAATTGTGGGAAAAAAGGTGAGTTACCCCCAGGGTAATAGTTCCTCCCTTGTCCCAATTGAGTTTGGGGAAGGGATACCTAGATAGACATGACAGTGTTTGCTTGTGGCATACTATTGGCTACATAATTTACATTTGGCATAGACCCTACACAAAAAGGTTGAAAACTAAGAGGATTTTCATGGATGTACCTACTTGTCCCATGGATAGGAGGGGTACCGAATTTCCCCCTGACACATATGTGGTTGTAACATTTCCCCCTAGCATTGAGGCCAAGGGGTTCGAACTCAACAAGGGATTCGAATCGAAAGGGTTAATGAAAGGAATTTTGGTAGCCACACTAGCAGAAGTAGTAGCTACAAGTCTAGTTGTAGACACTAAAGGAGTGGAGGCGAAGGTTCAAATATCCACTCACAAGCGGTGTAACCAAGTTTCTAGGACCAAGCATATTCTAGCTAATAGCATTTCAAGAGAGTTGTGAAGAACTGAAAATTGGTGGGGGATGTTGAGGTGGAACCAAGTTGGCCACCTAAGCCAACGACCCATTGGCTGTTGGTTTTACATTGTATAAGGGTGTAGCCGAAGACATCGTAGGTACTTATGGCACCTAAATCACCACAGGACCAATATGGTGAGTGAGAGGAGGATGATAAGGAGGTACAACTCCTTCAGTGAGAGGATCCTCAAAAAATATAGTATCCTGGGAAGAAATGTCTGAAAAAGGGTTCGACACTGGAGACTATTCTTCCGAAGAAGAATCTGGGTCACCGAGACTCAAAAAATACTCTAAGTTCAATGGAGGAAGGCCTCTTTTTTTCCTATATAGATGATGAGGGTCGAAGGACACCACGATGACCAATAAATTTTATCACAATTTTAATGTGATATATTATTAAGTCTTAGTGATAATCAAACCAACACCTAAAAAAAAAAATAACTGTAAAAGTAAATCAACAAGTAGTCAAAGGGGAAAGACCCTATCTGAGAACTACCATTCATAGGAGACGAAACCTAGTATCACAATAGAAAACAGAGAGAGTTGGTCATATGTACAATTAAAATTACTCTTGAGCTTCACCTGAACCTCAGATAATGGGGCCAAGTACTCTCGTGAAGACGAGCACCCTCCCAAAAACCGAGGACAGAGTAGGTCTATCTGTGTCAGGTACCAATGAATACCACCCCAATCACCTTGTGTTCCTCCCTAAAGTATGGCCACTATGGATACCTCAAATCATAGACACTACCAGGGGGGTCACGGTCGTGGAAAACACACTATATGGACAGAACGACTAGATCCCCGATCCAATTTCGACATCCTTGAAGGGAACCCCAATACCCAGAATGCCAATTGGATATGTGATCGAAGGCAGGATACCTTCTCACACACACCAATTTTTTCTCATGTTTGACTCCTTTGTGAGGGGAGTGGTCCCGATAGTATGAGTACAACAGGATTTTCACTCTTTAATGACGTTAGTCTCAAGTTTTGCAATCTTGGGCAGTTTTATCACTCTGCCTATCCCAAGATCCTAGCATGAACTAATATTTATGTTATCTTAGAAAATTATTATTGATCGATTTTATTAAGCACTTAATTTTAGTGTACTTTCATTAAGTATTTAGAGGGGGATTGGACGTATGAAATTTATGTGACTCTGATGCAAACCATGCATAAAATGCTTTTCAATCCATTTTGATGATAGAGTTACTCTACAAGGAGAAATTCATTTGTGCATCCATGCAAAAACACATATCCTATAATGAAGTTAAACCTAAGAAAGATAAAGATACCAATGCTATCTAACAATTATTTAACCCAATGTTTTACAGAATGTAATCAACTATATCAGAAGAATTAAAAATTAAAAAATATTTTTTTTTCTCTTTCTCTTTCAAAAAGTAAATGCAACTAGGCTAACTTTTCCAAAAAGAAAAACTAGTATGCTAACAAGCAACCAAGCATAGAGATTCAGTTACATGAACCAGTCTAATAGCCAGTAGTCGAACAACCAAGGAAATCACAACATGGGGTGAAATAGCAAGGTTTTGTCTGAGTAATTCTCTCCAGCAGAGATACATTGTGTTAATAGCTTGACTAACACACCGTTCACAAGCAGGACCAATTTTTGTAGAAATTTTCTGAATAATGATTAATTATCCACCGAGACTATCCTGGTCACATACTATTTGAACTTCATACACAACACATAATCTCTTCCACTCAACCAACTCAGATAATCACACATGCGGAAATAAAATCAAGCGATAACACATCATATCATCATACACATTAACAGAGTATGTATGGGGAAAGCTTATAGCTGAAAACCCCGCAGCTATTGTGTATATTATAATGGAGAAATCAAGTAACTAACTCAGTACAATACTCCTCACAAGTACTCAGTACTATCTCATACAGTTACCCACAATCTAGCTCAGTTTTGAACAGGTTACTGGTTCAAAACTCACCGCCAATTGCCTTGCCTCTATTGCTTGTTTCAATGCTATGGGATGGCCTCTTTATATAGATAAACCACCAGCCTGAACTGCGCAATCCTCATGGGCTTACTCCTCCTATCTGTGTGTTGCAAATAGCAACAGTATAGTCACAACTGATAGCTAACTCTACCCTTTCATCTACCTCTTTCACTGGTCTCCATTGAACTGATCATGCACTGTAGTGAACTGATGTGTTCTTGAGTTGAATAATGAGTTACTAATTAATGAATTAAATAATATTTAATTCACTTCACTCATAACTAATTGATTAGCTAGTTAAACTAATCTCAACCAGTTCAACTAAAATAAGCAGAACACAACTCCACCCATTTGTCTCATTAACTCCTCCAAATTCTGCCCTTTGAAGTCTGGCAAGTCGGCATACATGATGCCATCAAACCCTTGGGAACCACGTGATTCCTGCATCGGATGCATGAGCCACCTACGCCAGCTCAAGCTTGAAGTGCTCGAAGGAAATGGCATTTATAGTCTAAATATTATTAAAGATTAAATATTATTTGACTTCCACATTTAAGAAGCTGATCCTAAAAATAGACTTAAGACCTCTGACCTCAAAGTAAGTCTCATCTATTTTTACCAACATAATACACTTCTTCAAATCTCAAGGCGGAATCCCCGGACCATGCTCATATGTCTAAAAATAGATTCAAATCCACCTGGTTGCACTGCGGGCCCACTTAGTGAAGACTTCTTTCCACTAAGCTCCATCATCTTCTTTGCATTTCCTTTTCCACTCTCGACAAAGATATGGATTATCGCAGCCCCTACTCATGCAAGTGTAGCTCCTTCTCAAGCGAACACTACATGGCTTTCTCCTCCTGAAATTTTATATCCCGTCGCACAACAGTCTTTCGACTGTCTGAAAAATACACCGAGTAGTTGTGAGGTGTATCAGTGTACCCCACAAATATTCCAACCTCGGCAGTTGGATCCAGCTTCCTTCTCGCATCCTTCGTCACATGCATGTAGACAGGAGAACCAAAAATCCGCAAATGGGAAATATCAGGCCTCTTGCCAGAATAAGCCTCCTCCGGTGTACTCATGCCAACAACCTTGTGAGGACAACGGTTCTGCACATACACTGCTGTATTGCATGCCTCAGCCCACAAGTGAAGGGGTAGGCCCTGATCATGCAACATCGCCCGTGCAGCACCCACGATCGTTCTGTTCTTCCGCTCAGCCACCCCGTTCTGCTGTGGGTTATGGGGTGCGATGAGCTCTCTCCGAATCCCTTCTGCGCTGCAGCACTCCTTGAATTCAGCCGAGATGAATTCACCACCGTTATCACTCCTTAGAGCAATCACCTTCTTCCCCGACTCCTTCTCGACCAGTGCTTTAAACTCACAGAACTTCGCGAATGTATCGCTCTTCTTCTCCATGAAGAAGATCCAGCACTTTCGAGAGAAATCATCAACAAAGATCACATAATACCTGTGCTTTTCTGTCGAAGAAACTGAGAAAGGACCACACACGTCCGTGTGAACTCTCTCAAGGATCGTCGTGGCGCGACTATCCTTCTCGTGAAAGGTGGCTTTCACATACTTCCCTAAAGTACACCCCTTGCACTGATCTGACTGCGCAAGAGTGCCCTTAGGAAGCCCAGTAGAAATCTGCTGCAGAATCTTCAAAGCTCCATGGTGAAGGTGGCTCAATCTCCTGTGCCACAGTTCGCCCTCATCATCCCGGCTCACCACTTCTCCCGCCTTGCATGCCATAGCTGCGCAGCCATCTACCTGCAACTGATAAAGGTTCTTGGTTCGAACCCCTATCTTCCGGGTCTCTCCAGTAGTCTTACTGCGCAGGAAGGATTTTCCTTCGCCGAAGACCACATCATACCCCTTATCCTCCAACATCGCCACAGAGATCAAGTTCTTCTTCAATCCAGGTACATGCATGACATCCCTCAATACAAAGGGTTTACCAGACTCCCTCTGAAAGGATATGGTACCGATACCAGTCGCACCGTATCTACCATCATCGCCCATCTCGATGTGCACACCCAAATCTTTGTCCTCCAGATCTGAGAACAACTCCCGATCTCCCGTCATATGAAATGACGCACCGCTGTCCAAGAACCACACCGATCCCAACACACTTGAAACCAAGCATGCGATCAGTGAAAAGTCAAGCTCTAACTGTGAAGCCAAAGCTTCTCCATCTGCAGATCTTCCCGCTTGCTTGTTCTTCTTCTTCTTTGGACAATTGGTAGCATAATGTCTGTGATCATGGCATTGAAAACACTTCACTTTCGCCATATCCTGCTTCTTGCCCTTTGCACCAGAATGAGAGGTTTTCTTACCCTTCCCCTTCTTTGCTTTGGACACCAAAGCGCAGTTTTATTCATCAGCTCCCTTTGATGAAGATCCATCTCGAGTAGTCCTCCTTATCTCCTCCTGCATGAGATCCGCCCAAAGGCGCTCCCATCCCGGCAGCTTCTCCCGACCATTGACACTATCTTGATATGAGTTCCAAGCCTTCGGAAGACCAAGGAGAGCCAGGTCGACCATGTCCTCGTCTTCGACAATCACCCCCACACTTCCCAGCTCATCTCTGCACTGAGTGAGCTTCGTGAGGTATTTGGCGATACTGTCGCCCTTCTCCATCTTGATGTTCCTGAGCTTATCTTTGAGCGCCAGCTTCCTTTGGTCACTCTTACTCTGGAATAGATCCGTCAAAGCTTTCCACATTAAATATGGAGAAGCCTTTCCATGCAAGCTGGATACAATATGATCCTTGACGCCCTCCAACAGGATCCTTCGACACTTCGCCATCTTCTTTTGCCATGCATCGACTTCAGCAGGATCAGTGGGCTTTTGGACATCCGTATCTACGAACTCCTTCAGACCATTATCTTCTAATACTGTCTCCATGCGATCCTTCCATGCAACATAATTCGAACTGCCTTCAAGAGCATATTCGAGTCGCAAACCGTTGAAAGACATTTTCAACACCGGCACCAAGAAAACAAAACTGCTGCAAAATTTTGAATTCCACCTCAAAGCTCAACCGCTCTAGATCTGTGAGAACAAATTATTTCTAGCACAGAGATTGACTGCAAGGGGCATTTACCAGACCTTTCACTTTCCGAATAAAGATGAATCCGGAGGCTACCTGGCCCGCATGCAGACTCTGTCTACCGAAATAAGTTTGTAATCACTGTGATGATCAATCTGAACTTCAATAGCTCCGATACCATGTAGAAATTTGCCGAATAATGATTAATTATCCACCGAGACTATCCTGATCACATACAATTCGAATTTATATGCAACACATAATCTCTTCCACTCAGATCATCAAACATGCGGAAATAAAATCAAGCGATAACACATCAAATCATCATACACATTAACACAGTATGTATGGGGAAAGATTATAGTTGAAAACCTCGCAGCTATTGTGTATATTATAATGGAGAAACTCAAGTAACTAACTCAAGATAATGCCTCACAAGTACTCGCACTTTCATACGCATTCACACTAGCTCGCCTTTGAACAAAGCACTGGTTCAAAACTCACCGCCAATTGCCTTGCCTCTATTGCTTGTTTCAATGTTATGGGATGGCCTCTTTATATAGATAAACCACCAGCCTGAACTGCGCAATCCTCATGGGCTTACTCCACCTATCTGTGTGTTGCAAATAGCAACAGTATAGTCACAACTGATAGCTAACTCCACCCTTTCATCTACCTCTTTCACTGGTCTCCACTGAACTGATCATGCATTGTAGTGAACTGATGTGTTTTTGAGTTGAATAATGAGTTACTAATTAATGAATTAAATAATATTTAATTCACTCCACTCATAACTAATTGATTAGCTAGTTAAACTAATCTCAACTAGTTCAACTAAAATAAACAGAACACAACTCCACTATCCGTCTCATTAACTCCTCCAAACTTCTGCCACTGAAGTCCAACTGAAGTCAACCATGCATGATGCCATCAAACCCTTGGGAACCACGTGATTCCTCTGTCAGATGCATGAGCCACTTCTGTAGCTCGAACTGAAGTGCTCCAAGAGAGTAAACTGTTTTTTATAGTCTAAATATTATTAAGGGTAAATAATATTTGACTTCCCTGTTTTAAGGAGAGGCAGTCTAAAAATAGACTTCGACCTCTTTGACCTCAAAAATAGAGTCTCATCTATTTTTACCAACATGACACATACTTCAATAATCTCAAACTGGAATCCCCGAACCATGCTCCATATGTCTAAAAATAGATTTTGCGCCAGAATTTGCCTACGGGCCCACTTAGTGAAGGCGACTTCATTTCACTAAACTCCATCATCTTGCTGCATTTTCAACATTGTCGTTGACACATACATGGTCGTGACCCAATCTCCAATCAATAGATAATATAGGAAGTAGCTTGATCCACGCACTTAGAATGTTCTCATCACATGTGTAAATTAATTCACTTTAATTTTTTAATTTTCCTAAGTTAGACTTATGGTCCTCATTAAAAAATATAATTATTTGAATAAATTTTACACCAGTTGGAATTTCTCCAAATGCTTTCTGGGTCTTGGAGATCTCATGTGTTCCAGCCCCTCTACAAAGTTTCATAGCTATATCACATCCGATGCTACCCCAAAATCTCAACACTCCCTCTTAACGAGGATTGTGCTCTAACAATGCTTCCACACTGAAGCATTGCCTTGATCTTTGGCATCAGTCTCCACGCTGATGTTTGGCGAGATGCCCTCCATCCACTGCATTGCTTCTCTATGTATTTTTCCCTATGTCAATTTCACTGACACTGCCACATCTGTACTACAACTCCCTCTCAAATTGCTAAATCATGTTGTCAACTGTTGCATTACAATCAGTTGTTTAGAAGTAAGAAATTGAAGGACCACCACCCAATCACTGACAGACAATTCATTCAGGTTGCATCTCATCACTGAAGCACCCTCAGCTACTGCGTTGCGATGTCTCTCTAGAGCCTCCGTGATGTTGCTTCTCCCCACTACGTAACCACTTCCCTATGCACTGCTGCTGCTACCTCTGCACTATGCTACTCTACTCTCTAGCATCCTATCCCTGCCTTTGCTTCTCCATGATCTTCTGCACCCACTACTCCAGTCATCCTACTACTGTCTTAAGGCTCCCATAGCTTGTATGTGATCAAGAGTTTGGGCACCTCAAGGATCCTGTCTCACCATTTGTAGTTGCTCTACAAATCAATATCACCCCACCTCTTCTCTCGAGGAACATGAGCACTCATTGCCACATCATCCTCACTACCATTTTCCCCTCTAGTTACTGCTATCTTGGAATCTAAAGATTCCTTTTCCTTCCTATTAGGATTAGTGTCGGCGAAGTGTCCAAGTTCGCCACATCTAAATCATCGAACCTTGTATAGGTCCTTCTTCTTCTTCCCATTTTGTTGTTGTCCCATTGATGTTAGGGCTTCATCCTCCTCCTCCTCCTTCATCACCTTGACACCTCCGTTGTTGAATTCCTTCTTGGTCACCCTCTGAATCTCCTCCTGTCGGAGGATAGCCCACATTTCACCCCAATTTGAAAGTTGTGCTCTGCCCAAGATGCTTTGGAAAAAAGTCTCCCACTCATCGGTGACTACATTCAGGGCAGTCCTCACCAAGAGCCCTTCATCCAGAATTTCCCCCATGGAAATCAACTTATCTCAGATCATCTGAAAATTGGAGAGGAAAGGATCGATCTCCTCTCCCTTGTGCATCTATAACATCTGTAACTAGTTCTCTAGAAGCATCTTCCATTAGATGAGCTGCCTTGATACAACATGGTCAAATTTTTCCACATCTCATGTGTCATCCTCTTCTCTACAATGTGTGGGACCATGTGATCCTTCAGCCCATCCATGGTCAAGCGCTTTTCCCATGCCTGATTCTCGTTGAACTTCTTTAGAGTGTCTTCATCGGTCAGCACAACTAAGACAGGGCTATCTCTTCTCCCTTATACTATTGTTTCACTCAACAGAAGACTAGATATGATTTTCCTGGAAATAGAAACCCTCTAGAGATATTGCTCCCTCTGACAACTAATTTCCCTCTAGGAAATCCTTTGCCAATTCTACTAAATCAACCCTCTACGACCACCCTCTTGGTTGAATCTCAGAATTCTTGGCAAAATTCTACTGAGGAACTGTTTCTCCTCACTTTGTCACCTTTGCTAGGCATTGTTCTGCACCGACAGAACCGATGCCACACCAGCAACTTCTAAAGATCAGAAACTGCACTTCCAACCTTGACAAAATACACAATGTCACTCCCTCTTAGACTGTGTCACCTTCTTGGTTTTTTGTCAGCCTTTGTGTGAGCAGACTGGCTCAACGTCCCTCTCCTAGAGCTGCACCAGCCTCTGTGTGAGCATACTGGATTTGTGTCACCTTTCTGTAGGGTCTATGTTGTCTCTCTAGTGTTGAGTTTCCTTCTTCTGAATCTATGTTTCTTCAGCTGCCCTTCCTGTAGAAAATATATTCAACCCCTTTCTTGATGATTCAGCTTGATCTGTAATGCTCTGATACCATGTGAAAATTTTCGAGCCCAAAGATCCTACTGCTAAATATTGATTTATTTCTCCTACTTGATTTATTATGCACAAGTTATTTAACTAAAAATATTCAGAAAAAAATATGAATTAAACACAACTAGAAGCCTACAAAAATACAGATCACTTACTAAACATCAGGCACATATGACAAAGGACACACATATTTTTTGGACAAATTTCCTCGAAAAAACCCAATGCGGGAAAACCGGTGCAACAGATCTAAGGGTTTATTATTATTAAACAGAAGTATTCTAAGTACATCTAGCATGCCATAAACTAACTCACCCAATAGAGAAAACCTCGGCTACAAAGAAAAAATGTGAGATATACCTCACTCTCACAAGTCCCAGTTGATCCAGATGAGCCACTGGTAAAACCCTATCTAGCTATGCGTAGTCTCTACGCTACCACTACGTAAGGTTGCATGGTCCTAGCTGAGTGACTATGTCACCCTTGCTCTATGTTGATCATCTTCTCCTCGAGTGTGGTTTCAACCCTATTGGCTCAAAAACCCCAGTCTCCAGCTAGATCTCGGACTTTCCTTGGAGACTCTATGCTACCCTTGTGTGAGCCCTGTGTGGGCCTATGTCACCCTCTCTAGGTACTGTGTCACACCTTCTGATGGTTGCTCTTTCTCCATTGCATCTCTATTTCCCTTGCTCTATGTTGTACTCTTGGCCATCCTAACCAATCATTGCATTTTCCCCTCACTACTTCTTTTAATCATCTTATATCTTATCTTCGTTCGATAATTTTTCCATGAGAATAATTCAATCTCTTAGATTCTTTGTGTATTCTCCAATTGACCCCAAGCCCTTCCTTTATACTTTTCTCATTGACACATCAACGACCGTGATCTAATCTCTAGTCAATGACTAAGATTAGAAGTAGCTTGATCCACACCACTTAGAATGTTCTCACCACATGTGTAAATTAATTCACTTTAATTTTTTAATTTTCCTAAGTTAGACTTAGGGTCCTCATTAAAAATTTTAATTATTTGAAAAAATTTTACACCACATGGAATTTCTCCAAACGCATTATGGGTCTTGGAGATCTCGTGTGTTCTAGCCCTCCACAAAGTTTCGGAGTTAGAGCACATTTGATGCTACCCGAAAATCTACACAGATCAAACCCTTGAGCTCAACAATACAGCCACTCTAGCAGACACCTTTTTCCATCAAGGTGTTGCACACCGAGCTCCAACTTGGATACTATCATGCTTTCCTCCAGCAGACCATAAGTTCCTAATCCATGTCCACACTTGGTCCAATATCACACTACCCTCAAACATTCCACGAGATACCAAGTCCATGTTGTACCATATTCACCTAGTTAGGCATCCCCACATCTAGGAAACCCTTACACACGACTTCCAATGGACTCCATCAATCTCCCCTTTGCTTCTGCAATAGAGGAGCTATTGCACAAATCTAGGCACATCAAAATGTCCTTCACCTAGGTCACCATCAACTCATCAACCAAGGTGTTGTGTAGGTAAATCCCCTCTGCGGACAGAGGTGATCCCTCTAGCCCTAGGGTGGGTCTAGCAACAAGGGAACATGTTGGATTTTCGGACTCCTAGGTTATAAACTAAAAATGAATCGGGATAGATGACCTACCTTGGTCCAATGATTCCATCGTAGTTTGCAATAGCGATCTGCTGATATTCACCTTCACATGTCACAATCCTTCAGTAATAGTGTCGGTGTACTTGCATGAAGATCAAGTGAACAGTGACAACATAAAAAGATATACTTTCATTTATAGCTATTTGATTGGTCAAGGAGAATCAAACATCTTGCATAAACACAAAATTCGAACCAAAAAACCAGTCATGTATTAATATAAGAGAAAATAATTTTACAACCTTAATGCCTTGATGTTGTAGCCTCCTTTGACGGGTTAAGTCGGGCGTGTCTCAAGAATTCGTCACGGATCGGAATTAATAAATGCAATGGCCTAAACTCTCTCTCGACAATAGATTCCTCTCTACCTTGTTCTTCACACCAAATATAGTAAGGACTGCTCAATTAGCTCAAACCATGTGAGAAGGAAGTATTTATAAGAGAGGAGGAGGTTTGGGATCCCTTATTAGGTGGAAGAGAGGCCTTATCCCTTTGGGAGTTGCACAAATGTAGGAAACAAGAATCCAAAGTGAGGATTTCGACATTATTCAGTCGAACAAACCATGATGACTCTGCTCACGAATTATTTAGGAATGGAAACTTCAATTCTATTTTAAAAAACATTCCAAAAATAGCTTGGCGTGGGTAAGACACTGAGACAGAGTGCCAATGGGCACAGGGCCCAATGTTAATTTCTCTATGGGCACGAGGCCATAACTTCCTACCAGCGCCGACCCAAAAACACATGTTTTTGAGAGATTTCTTGAGGAGTGATCAACAGAGGAAACGTTCTTATAATGCCAAGGGGTGCAATGACACTTATAATAAGATATGACAATACACAGAAGTGATTGAAATGGTCCACCAACATTCGAGATGGGGATTGTAGGGACGGTGACAAGGAGTCGCCAACTTGTTGTGCAGGTAAATACCCTCTGCGAATAGAGGCGATCCCTCTAGCCCTAAGGTGGGTCTAGAAACAAGGGAGCATGTTGGATTTTCGAACTCCTAGCTTATAAATGAAAAATGAGTCGAGATAGATGACCTACCTTGGTCCAACGCTTCTGTCGTAGTTTGCAACAACGATGTGTTGATCTTCGCCTTCACGCATCACGGTTCTTCAGTAATAGCGTCGGCATACCTACATGAAGATCAAGCGAACAGTGACAACATACAAATACATACTTTCATTTATAGCTATTTGATTGGTCAAGGAGAATCAAAAATCTTGCATAAACACAAAATTGGAACCCAAAAACTAGTCATGTATTAATATAAGAGAAAATAATTTTACAACCTTAATGCCTTAACGTTGTAGCCTCCTTCAATGGGTTCATTCGGGCGCATCTCAAGCATTCCTTGGGGATCGGACTTGATAAAGGAAATGGCCTAAAGCTCTCTCTCTCGATAATGGATTCCTCTCTACCTTGTTCTTCACACCAGCTATAGTAAGGACTGCTTAGCTAGCTCAAACCATGTGAGAAGGAAGTATTTATAGGAGAGGAGGAGGTTTTGGATCCCTTATTAGGTGGAAGAGAGGCCTTATCCCTTTGGGGATTTGCAAAAATGTAGGAAACAAGAAGCCAAAGGGAGGATTTCGACATTATTCAGTTGAACAAACCATGATGATTCCACACATGAAGTAGTTAGGAATGGAAACTTCGCTTCTATTTAAAAAAAAAAATCTGAAAAAAACTCGGCGCGGGTAAGACACTAAGACAAAGCGCTAATGGGTGCAGGGCCCAGTGTTAATTTCTCTATGGGCGCAAGGCCATAACTGCCTAGCAGCGCCGACCCAGAAACACATGTTTTTGAGAGCTTGCTTGAGGAGTGATCAATAGAGAAAATGTTCTTAACATGCCAAGGGGTACAATGACACTTATAATAAGGTATGAAAAAACACAGAAGTCATTGAAATGGTCTGCCAACATTAAATATGGGGATTTCAGGGATGGTGACAAAATACTGTGTCACAGATGCCCCCTAAAGCATGAGGTCCGAGAGAGAGGGAGGGGTGAAATGCTTTATGAGAATATGCCAAAATCAAACACCGTCATCAAAAGACCTGCATGAAAAAATGAAATTGATATCTCTGATGCATGAATATGTGGCATGGGTGCAACCATCCATAATAGAGTACATATAAATAATAAGATCAGGAGGTATGGACGTAGCCATCCAGTAAGAAGGATCATCAAATAGACTCAAGTATGGTCGCAGCCATCCAATCAGAAGATTCAAGCATATAGTAATGATAAACCAAACATGTCCCACAGCCTGGATTTTATAAGACAAAACCCAAGGTCTTGCACTCCATCTCGACCTGAATAAGTACAAATTCAAGCATGCGAACAAGGGAGCTGAAGTCGAACATGCGAGAAAGTCGCCTAATTAGCAAATAGTGATGAAAGTTGTTAACAGAAACGAGAGAAAGCACCAATAATGAGAATGGATCTCAAGGTACAACTATTAAAATCCACAGAATGTGAACAGTGAGTTGGAGTCAAACATCCGCGAAATCACTTGATCGAATGCCAATGATGAAGACCTGTCGTCGGATGTGAAGAACTTTCCATTGAGGCATGCAAGCTCCAAGGTACCAGAAGGGAGTCTCTAGATCAGCTTCCTAGATAATGAGCTCAAGTTGACAAGAAGTGACCTCATCGAAGGAGGGCCATAAATTTTCCCACATCATTGACACAAGGAAGAGGAATAAGATGATAGTGAATCAGGACTAAATAGAGGTTTAGAGGTTGAAAACTGTAGAAGGAAACTTCTCTTGAACATATTGGCGACACGACTTCAGAACTTGGCAGTATTTGACATCAAGGGATTTGAGGTCATGATGACGTGGAAAAGAGAAAATGAGAGGTCAAAACAGATTACCCAAACCCATGGAGGAAAAAATGATGAAATGGGATGTCCCCAACCCGACACGAATTGCAGAAAAGTGTCATGTTCAAGAGTGACATACTGCTGACACGACTAAGAACTGGTTCTATTTTCCCCCACCATTTCTGGCAAGTATGTTACACAGCAATTTGTCACTGTCCCTACACTCCTCGTTCCTTGATCCTGGAGGACCCATACAGTGACCCTTATGTAATTTCCAAGCATGGAATACATACCCCTGAACCACACTTTGTCTGCCAATTCATCTCCCTTTACAAATTTTCTGGAAGATCTTTATAAAAAACTAGTTTCAAGGTCGGCGCTTTGTCCCAGTGTCTGACCCACACTGATAATAGATATTTGCACTGAGACCCGCGTCGATCAGTGCTCTGTCTTAATGTCGAACCCATGCCAATCCTCTTTTGGAAATTTTTTAAAATATAAACAAACCTTCCGTGACTAGAAGCTTCACGAGGCGACGAGATGGAAGTTTGTTTTGAAGATATGGATGAGGAATTCCCCTTTGGGATTCTTGTTCCCAAGAAATAGGAACTACTCCAAAGGATAAGCTCTTTTCCCATTATTTGAGGGCCCATAACCTCCTCCTCCATTGTTATATAAGGAGACCTCTTTCAGCTCTGCTACCTTAGTCGGAGTTATATAGTTAGCATAGAGAGAAGAAGCAATCATAGCTTCAGGAGAATAGTGCAGAGTGTGATTGTTTTTGTGTGTTAAGAACATAGTGAGATATTGGACCTTTGTGTATGAGGGTGTTGCAAACTTGATTGGATACGGACCTGCCAAAGGAGAGCCTCAACATCAAGGCTAGGTTGTAAACTACCCTTGTCTTTATCATAATCAAATGCAGCTGATGTTTATCTTCCACACTTGTTTACATTTATAATGATATTTCTAGCATTCCTTAATCAGTTACATAGGTTGTAATTGTTTTATGTTTGTCGCGATTTTACGCTTGTCGTGGTGTCTTGAATGTCTATATAGGTAATCAAACGTTGGTAGCAACATGTATCGAGCTTGAGGAAGAACAACAGATCAAGAAGCTTCAACAGAAAATGACAACATATCATCAGAACAAGGTAGTTCATCTCCCTTGCTCTGAATTTCATTTACAATTTAGGAAGGTTGATGTTAGTTTGTTCCTATAGTTGCTAGACCCACCCTAGGGCTAGAGGGATCACCTCTGTCCGTAGAGGGGATTTACCTAGACAACAAATTGGCGAATCCACTGAGGAGTTTCCTTTGAGTTTGTCACTCTTTGAGGTCTTAGTCATTCGACGAGTTTAGTCGAACGACCATTTCCCTGTTTGTTACTATGTTTCTCATCAATTAAAATATTTTAGTTTTTGCTTGAATTGGTGAGTCTAGTCTTGGTTAGGAGAAATTCTTTGTTTTCTTTTTCTTTTTCAGGCATTGGCACTTTTATTTGTCTGACAGTCGCACCAATTGGAGCTAGTTTTCAGTTAGCAAGCCATGCCAGTGGGCCGTTGGCACTAGTTTCAGCCCCAAAAGTCGTGCTAATTCCATTATGTGTGAAAAATTAATATTTTTTCCCTAAGTCTTTCACCAGTGTGTCTTTCCCTTTCGGTATTTTTCTCTGTATGATTTACATTTTATCCCCTTCACTCAATTTGGTTTTATTGACTCATTGGCTTGGTTTTTGGTTTTTTTTTGGGATGTGCATCCTTACATCCTAGTTTTTCTAGGATCGTGCATCAATTTCCTGGTTGCATGCTTCGTGAGACATCGCCCTGCTGATTGAGTCAATTTCCTTGCTTGGTGAGCCATCTCTAGTTGATTGCCTTTTTCTTTTTGGTTGATTGAGTGTTCAAGTCTCAAGTGTCTCTCAAGTTCATTTGGTCCACGCGTTCGCTTATGAGCATAGATTACATTGCTCATTGTTCAGCTGAAAAGTCTTCTTTCTCTGATTTCTTGATATAAAAGGGAATGAATGCCTTGTTTTGATCCCATTCTTTGGAAGTCCTCTTTTTCCTTGAACTCATATGTCTTGTAGCCTTTTGAGGAATTTCATTACAAAGTGTTCAAAACAGGATTGTATTCTTAATGTTTGTTGCATCCCTTTTTCATTAAGCGAATTTGCGTTCATTTAGTTTTTGTCTCAAAGTTTATTTTTCGTTAAAATACATTAGATCAAGTTGCATTGAAAATCCATGTTTGAAATTTATCATTGAACTTATATTACATTGTTTAATGATTGGAAACTAAAGGTCACATTGAGTGCATTCTCTTTCATTAAAAGCATGCATTAAGTAGATCCCCATTTCATCAAAAAATGCATTGAGTGCATTCTTGTTCATTCAAAAGAAAAAGGAAATTGTGCATAGCTTACAATTGCATAGTTTTCAAAAAGAGGATTTTGCATCGATTACATTTCATAATTCACAATGTTGAATGTTTTAGATTACTTTTGGATAGTTTAAATTCATCTAGTTGGGAAAAATTTTCGTTGGTTGTATTATTGTTTTTTGCATCATTGTTTGAGACTCTTCCCTTAACTTGATAACGTTCATCGAATAGAAAGATTTATTTCCTCATATAGTTGCATATAGAAGTTTTCAGATGACAGCGGTAGGGCCTTGGAATTGAGACATAATTCAAGATCAACCGTTAAAATTTGTTCAATCAACCTAAGGAAGCATTGAAACTTAATGCTCACATTTAGAGGTCTCGGCTAGTGATGTGTTTTGATGTCATTAAACCTAGTAGTTGTCATTCACCATCTCGCATTAGATAGCGCTAGCATGGACTTGTGCTCCCCGTACCATCGCGTATATAAAGGGAGACCCTCCTAGGTTGCAATCCTTTATCCATAGGAAGCCGAGTTTGCCGCCCTGTAACCGTGATACACCGAACACATCATTTGGGGAGATTGCCTGCACGTACGTTAAGTCCTTTGTCATTTCTCTTTCATTTAATTACCAAGGTGTATATTGCAGTTCATGGAAGCTTGGTACACCCTCTTGCTTAGATTTCCTGAGTATTCATATTGATCTTTTCATGACCCTCTAAAACTGAAAATATCATCAAGCACTTGTCCTTTCACGCTCGTTCAACCTGAAAGTGACTAGAGTCACCTTTTTCCCTTTTCTTGATTTTTAAAATATGAAAAGGCGGAGTTTTGTTTCAGTGTCTTAAAATTTACTTCCCACGAAATATTCCTAGTTAAAGTTACATTCCTTAGTGATTCATAGGATTGAGGCCAATGGCGACATTTCCAGGGTTCACCAACCAAGGAATCCCTTCATATGGGAATCCTGGTCCTTTTCCTTCATTTGGAAATGTTAGTACCCCATATATGGCAACGTTTTCCCTTCCTGGGCTAACTATTGGTCTACCCATTTAGTTATTTTCAACCTCGGTGGTTCCGAACATCCAAATGGCTTCTCAACCAAGTTCTCCTCCTCCTGAACCATGTCAACCCCATGTTGATCCTAAGGTTGACCCCTCACCATCTTTGCCCCTTTATTTACCTCATTCTTCCTCTTCGCCTAGTGAAACTTTGGATTCTATTACCTAGGTGGCTAAGAAGAAGAAGAAGAAGGAAAATAAGCTAGGGGGAAGTCAGCAACTATTGCTAACCATGCAGCTAATATCGAGAAACCTCCCACTCCGTCTCACAGAGTCAAATTCCCTTGCAAGCTATATGAGGGTGACCACCTTCTTCTTGATTGCCCTGGTATTCCCAAGGTGCTAGCACCATGGTCTGTTTTCCTGATTCATCATTCATCATCAAAATTTGAACACCATGGTGGTGATGAGCCTTCAACTAAAGATAATGAGACTCGTAAGAAACAGGGTAAGATCAAATTTCCCTATCAGTTGTGTGAAGGGAGCCATCCCATTCACCTCTGTCCTTATATGGATGAAGCTTCTAAGGTATTGGATACCCTTTCAACTTCTGAGTCATGTATTCCCATCGGTTATCGAAAGTTTTCTTCAAGTCCTCTGATATTTGATCAACCCATTGATCAGGATTCATCTCCAGTCAATCATTGGTTGAGAAGAAGGATGACCTGGTTCCACCTACGGTCCATCAGGTATTTTCTATCGAGAGTGGGTATCATCCCAGTCAGGTTCTTTTTGTTTCCTCTGCTTCCCCGGGATCAAAGAGGGATCCTCCTGTTTCCATGATCCAGGAGGGTGGTCCTCCAGATCATGTCACCACAGTTCTAGAAAGTGATCCTCCTGCTCTCGTTCCTGGAATTCAGAAGGATGGTCTTTCTACTCCCATAATGCAAGGGTATAATCCTCCTATCCTTATAACACCCCCTCCATGTAGATTGGTCGCTTCCTTTGATTGGAGTCGATTTATGGG
Organism: Pinus albicaulis; assembly: GCA_034641835.2. Classification (NCBI taxonomy): domain Eukaryota; kingdom Viridiplantae; phylum Streptophyta; class Pinopsida; order Pinales; family Pinaceae; genus Pinus; species Pinus albicaulis. Next base: position 1,349,596,483 of record CM076574.1, on the reverse strand, counting down.
ATACCATATTCCTTCTTACGTGCCCTTTGAGATCATTGTACAGGCATGCAATATGGTCGTACCGAGCACAATTATAGATGAAGGTGCCTCAGTTAGTATTCTATCCTCAACTACATGGAAAGCTTTGGGTTCTCCACCACTTGTGCCTCTTACTCAGAACTTTTTGGCTTTTAACAGAGGAACAAGTCAACCACTAGGGATCCTTTCCAAGTTTCCTATTACTTTGGGAGGAAATATTTTTTATATAGATGTTATGGTCATCCAAGGCCCTTTGGATTTTAATTTATTCCTGCAGCGCGACTATGCTTATGCCATGGGTGTGCTTGTCTCTTCCCTCTTTTGTGTGATCTGTTTTCCACATGAAGGTTGGATTGTGACAATTGATCAGCTTTCATTCTTTGGTTCTAATGTGACATCTTGTCTACCTGCATCCCTTCCTGGTCCTTCCCTACTAGTTTCTTACCCGCCACAGGTTAATTATGTGGCTACCTACCCCATGCCTGCATTTAATGATAGTGCCATTATGCATCGTGTATTGGGGACATTAGGTCCTACTTATGAGATTTTGTTCTCCCATCAGATGAGAACCTCTTGGAAGCCATGACTTCTTATTCGTCATGATCAGGTCTTCAGAGCATAGTTCATTTTCTTGTGTCAAGCTCCTTAAAAAATGAAACAAGCTTGTCCCAGCATAGTTTGTTTTCTTGTGTCAAGCTCCTTAAAAATGAAACAATCTTGTTGGAGCATAGTTTGTTTTCTTGTGTTAAGCTCCTTAAAAAATGAAACAAGGTCATCGAAGCACAACTCATTTTCTTGTGTCAAGCTCCTTAAAAAATGAAACGAACTCTTATGAGGACAGTTTGTTTACTATGTAAACCTCATTAAAAAATTAATTAGGTCATGAGGATAGTTCTTTTGTTGTGTCAACCTCATTAAAAAATGACATAGGTTCCCTTTTCAGTTCGATTCTTTGATTTGATCTCGTAAAATCCAAGTCGATTATTTCTCTTGATCTCGTAATTGAACCTTCGTTCCATCCACTTGTTAGTAACCAGTAATCTACTCACGTGAATGCCATGAAGTTGGGGGGAATGTACCTCGAATTGATTCATCATGCTGGTGGCATGAAAACTTATTTCAAGCAGATTTTGTTTCCATTTCAAGCTGGTGTAAAAAGGAAACTGGTTTCAAGCATAGTTTTCTAAAAAAAACGTTTCAAGCTTGTGTAAAAATGAAACCAATTTCAAGCAGAGTTTCCCTATTTCAAGCTTGTATAAAAATGAAACCATTCTTCTTTTACCCCTCATGATTTCCATTTTATCAACCTGTTTTTCCAGATGCACCTTGGTTTTCTCATTCCATCGTTACCATCTGCTCGACCAATCATATGCCCTCACTTGATTGTTTTACCCATTCTTGAGGAACCGCTGCAATGAGTGGTCTTGTTAGCCAACCTCTTAACCTTTACTTGTTTTGAGAAGTTCCATCATAATTGGAACCAGTTGCTACCCTTAATACCACTTGTTCCTCTAGGTGGAGTCATCTTTAAACTCTTTTCTGACTCTAAAAAATTGAAAATATTGTCAAGACTCTTGTCATTTTGAACTCGTTAAAGGCTGTGAAATGTCGTTTACCCAGTATACATTTACCCCTTTTTCGAGCTAGGACAAACTATTTACGAAAAAAGGAATACCTTATCCAATCGTGACTAACAGGTTCTCTCATATTTTTTTTCTACCTTTTCGGGTATGAGGGACTATTTATGAAAAGGGTCTGCTGGAATTTTATTTTATGCTTCTTTTCAAACTCTCTAAACATGAAAATATGTCGAGTTCTTCTTTGTCAGACTCGTTAAAATCTCAATGACATCGGAAACCGTCACCATGAAGTTACTAAGTTCCTCCTTCCTAAGGTTCATAAAATGTACTAGGATGGATTTGTCCGAAGGACAAACATATACGACAAGCATATGCTATCCTCTTCAATCTTATGTAAAAATAAAGAGGTACTTGTCAGAAATGGTGGTGGAAAATGGAATTTATTCGTCAGTTGTGTTGGCAATATGTCACTATTGAACATGACACTTATCTGTACTTCGTGTCAGGTTGGGATATCTTCACTCTGTCACTTTTCCTCAATGGGTTTGGGAAAACCGTTTTCCTCTCATTCGATTACCAATCTTTTCATAATGACCTCTAATCCTATTTGAATCAAATGCTGCCAAATTCCAGAGTCATGTTGCCAATTTGTTCAAGAGAAAATCCTTCTGCAGTTTGTACATTCCCTAATCCTCTGTTTCAGTCTTGATTCACACTCACATTACCTTCTTTGTTTCATGTCGATGGTGTGGGATTCATTATGACCCTCCTTCGACGGATCGCTTCCTGTTGACTTCAGCTCATTATCCGGGAAGTCGATCTAGAGACTCCTTTCTGGTACCTTAGAGCTTGCATGCCTCAATGGAAATTTCTTCACATTCGAAGACAGGTCCTCATCATTGGCCTTCGATCGAGTGATTTCATGGGTGTTCAACACCAGCTCACTATTCACATTCCGTGGATTGTACTATTTGTACCTTGAGAGCCACTTTCATTATTGGTGGTTTCTCTCGCACCTATTAACATCTTTCATCATTGGCTGGTAATCAGGTGACTTTCTTGCATGTTCGACTTCAGCTCATTTATTCGCATGCTTGAAATTGTACTTGATCGGGTTGTGACGGAGCACAAGACCCTCGATTTTATTCTTTAGAGTCTCGGTTGTGAGGCGATATGATTTGTCTATGATTGGATACATGTTTCTTTCAAATGGATGGTTGTGACCATACCATGAGTCTATATGAGATCCTTCTCATATGGATGGTTGTGACCATACCATGGTCTCTTTTGCGAATGGCTGCATCGATACCTTGATTCATGTATTTTCATCAGAGATTCCAGTTATGTATATGTATCTATGCTTGATTTGCAGGTCTCCCGACGACAGCATCTGGTTCCTTGCACGTACTTGTAAATCATTTCGCCCCTCACTCATGTTCGGACTTCATACTTTATGGGGCATCTGTTACACAACAATTTGTCACTGTACCTATACTCCTCGTTCCATGATCCTGGATGACCTATATAGTGACCCTTGTGTACTTTCCAAGCATGGAATACATACACCTGAACCACCCTTTGTCTGCCAATTCATCTCCCTTTACAAATTTTCTGGAAGATCCTTATAAAAACCTGGTTTTCAAGGTCAGCACTTTGTCTCAGTGTCTGACTCGTGCCGATAGCAAATATTTGCACTGAGATCCGTGTCAATCGACTCTCTGTCTTAATGTCGTACCCGCACCGATCCTCTTTTGGAAAGTTTTTAAAATAGAAATGAAGCTTTCATGACTAGAAGCTTTGTGAGGTGGCGAGATGGAAGTTTGTTTTGAGGATATGGTTGAGGAATTCCCCTTTGGGCTTCTTTTTCCCAAGAAATAGGAACTACTCCAAAGGATAAGCTCTTTTCCCATTATTTGAGGGCCCATATCCTCCTCCTTTATTTTTATATAAGGAAACCTCTTTCACCTCTACTACCTTAGTCAGAGTTAGATAGTTAGCATAGAGAGAAGAAGCGATAATAGCTTCGAGAGAATTGTGCAGAGTGTGATTGTTTTTGTGTGTTAGGAACATGGTGAGATCTTGGACCTTTGTGTATGAGGGTGTTGCAAACATGCTTGGATACGGACCTATCGAAGGAGAGCCTCCACATCAAGGCTTGGTTGTAAACTCCCCTTGTCTTTATCATAATAAAATGCAATTGATGTTTATCTTCCACTCTTGTTTACTATTATAATGATATTTCTAGCATTCCTTGATCAGTTAGATATGTTTTAATTGTTTTATGTTTGTCGTGATTTTACGCTTGTCATGGTTTCTTGACTGTCTGTACAGGTAATCGAACATTGGTAGCAGCGTGTATCGAGCTTGAGGAAGAGCGATAGATCAAGAAGCTTCAACAGAAAATTACAACATAGCATCAGAACAAGGTATGTCATCTCCCTTGCTATGAATTCCATTTACAATATAGGAAGGTCGATGTTAGTTTGTTCCTGTAGTTGCTAGACCCACCCTGAGGCTAGAGGGATTGCCTCTGTCCGCAAAGGGGATTTACCTAGAAAACATAGTACCCCAATTATTTTTGGAAACAAGCTTGAAGGGGATAGCATATGCTTGTCATATAAGTTCTTCCTTCGGAAAAATCCATCCTAGTACATTTTACGAGCCCTAGGAAGGAGGAACTCAGTGTCTTTTCATGTTTAGATAGTTTGAAAAGAAGCAGAAAATAAAACTCTAATGTGTCCCTTTTCCTAGGTAGTATCACAGATCTGAAAAGGTAGAAAACAATACCTGAGAGAACCTCTTAGTCGTGATAGGCTAAGGTATTCCTTTTTCGTAAATAATCTATCCCAACCCAAACGAGGGGTAAACGTATACTGGGCAGATAACGTTTCACAGCCTTTGACGAGTTCAAAATGACAAGAGTCTCGATAATCTTTTTAATTTTTGAGAGTCAGAAAAGAGCTAAAAGATGACTCCATGGGGTGACTTTTTCGTGTTTTTACCGAGTCTGAAAAAGTAATAAAATACAACTCGTCACTTCATCATCATCACGTTGAGGACCTGTTTTTGCACAAGAAATGCACGCAAAACCCATTTTTGGAGATAAAATATTAAAATAATCAAAAAATATACTCAAAAACCTAATTAGGGTTTCGAAAAGTTTATAAAATGGAAAAATTGGTAAAAATGAATTACTTTTCACTTTTTACCTCTTGTGATCATTTTTTACCCTTTTGCACTGTGATTTTGGAAAGCTGGCGGCGGACAATCCAGGAGACCAATCACGAATTTTTTTCTCCATGTGAGAGTTTGTATCCTTACCTGCATTTTGAACTAATTTTCACTACCTGCATTCCAATTTTCCACATTTCTAAGGGGATTTTGTTCAGAATAGGGCGTGGCAGTCGGCGTGGGTTCCGGGCACGGACTCGCGCCAACCTCCCTTGAATTTCAAGGGGGAGGCGCCAATTGGCGTGAATGTTTTTAAAACAGTCACGCCAATTGTCGCAACCTTTTTAGCTCCAAAGTTCTACTAAATGGCCTATTTTAAACAACTCAGTAGTGAATAATTTGACTAATGACACCCCCTCTGATGTTTTTACAGGTGTTTGAAACCAAAATGATGATCGAATGGAAGGAAAGAGAACATGAGGAGGAAGACAAGCTTGACATAGGGAATGTGAGATGCATGGATTCCCTACGAGATTGTGGGCTCCTAAAGTTCTTCATGGCACCGTGTCTCCGAGCTCAACTGGATTTATTACAGTACTTAATCACTGTATGGGATACTGATCGTGAAAGATTCATGATCCATGATAAAGAGTTAGAGATTGAAGTCTCTTATGTATACTTTATCACATGATTATCAAGGAGGGGACCAGCACTAATCCTGATAGGCACCTGGCCTACAATGGAAAACATAGCCATGCTTATAGACAGAGTGTGCCCAGGGGCATGAAAAGGATTAAAAAGCGCGAAAGTGGATATCCAAACCATTCTTGACTTGGCACTAAAGGAAGTGTTGTACACCATCACACGAGTTGTCGGATCCCAAGCGCCGCATGAAGCCACAAAAACACAACTCCTTCTTGTTGTGGACTATATGGCCCCAACCATTTTCAACTGCGCGGAGGCCTTAACAATCAATCTCAAACACCAACTAAAAAAATGCAAGAATGGAAAACTGAAACAATTCGGCTATGGGTCCATCTTGGTATCGTTCATCCTAGAACGGTTACCAATATTCTAGCGTCAGGAGATAATAGTCCCATCTCCAACAGCCCAAGAGCCATGGATGGTCCATTGGGAAGCGTTGATGCCTCGAGAGGGAGGTGGCCAACAAATGTCGTGGAGACAGAAACATTTTTACTGGCTCTGTCAACATCTCATTGTCATGGAGGGTTGGCCTTATACTGGTACTGACTTCATGGGTGATCCAGATCTTCCACTCCCGGAAGGAGAGGATTGGGATGAAGCGTTGGGTAAGAATAATTTTTTATTTTGATGAGTATTTATGATTTTTTATTATATGTGTTTTTATTTTTATCCATGTTTCTGTAGATGTTGGCCCAGAAAGACCTGCAGGAATGTCTCCAATAGCACGGAGAATTCCACATGATCTTGAGGCAGCCCCTCATGGTGAGGGAAGCGACGACGAGGAGATCGTACGTAACCTGGAGGGACTAACCAGCGAGATCCCATATTATGCAAGATTTGATTATGTTCCTTGGCCATATCAGAGGCACACTATGGGAGTGTCTAGTCATGTTCACTGCTTATTGAGGTGGCTTGTACGCGCAGTGACGTGCTACCATGAGCATCATGCTGACTAGACGCCTAGGCTTTTATTTCCACATATTTTTAAAGAGACATGGTGTCTCAGGATGTAACCAAAAACACACATATTTTTTGAACTTATGATGCATGTGGATGCAACACTCGATATATATATATATATATATATATATGCCTATTTTCCCTGTATAAATCTTATTATGTGATGATGATGCTTTTACATATTATACAAATGTCTATCAATACAATATTGGCTATTGCATTAGTTAACTTGTTCATTCTCCTAGGAATATGTTGATATGTGATGTAATCAAAATTCCTTTCTAATAAACGAACACGCAAATATAACCCTAAAATCTAAGGATTTCTAACAGAATAGTGCCCATTAAGCTGAAGAAAAACAAGCTGAGAGTTTAAGTTAACAATTAATGCATGAATGTCGAGAGCAATGGCCTCAGTTAAGAGTTCAATGACGGCACTATATTCAGCAACATTGTTCGTTGTTCATTATAGACAAATACCTTGAAGGTCTATCAACTCACCATTAGGATTATAAATCACCCAGACTGTGGAAGACAGATTCCGAGTATTGCGGGAGGAACCATTCGGGAAACCAACATAAGGAGTAACAGACATCTACAAAGTAAGCAACAACATAATAAGCAGGAAAAAACTATTCGCAAAGCACACCAAGAAAAAAAGTACAAAAATGAAAAACACACTTATGTACAAAATCATGCGCAAGAAACTTCATGCATAGTACTTCTTAAGATACAGCCCATTTCTGGGATGATCCAAAGGATAACATTCATAGTCAATTAGCTCATAAGCCTCGTTCTACAAAACACACTTAACAATATAGGGCCCATGCCACATGGGTTTGAATTTTCCTGCCCCCAGCTTATCATGAGATTGGTCATACAACAGGATGAGGTCTCCTTCTACAAAGGTACGAGGGGAAACTATCTGATCAAAATGAGCTTTGACCCTCTTTTTCTGTGCTTCTACGATAAGAGCAGCAAAGTGGCGAGTTTCATCAAGCCTCTCTAAATAGAGAAGATGCTCTTCTTTTGGCGTGGTATTAGGCACTAATCCAACAACTAACTTGAGAGAAGGTATTTCTCATTCAATCAGAAGGGTAGCTTCCAAACCGTAAACAAGTTGGAATGGAGTGAATTTGATCGCATCCTTTACTGAGGTTCGGTAAGCCCAGAGAGTTAAAAACAACATGATATGCCAATTAGATTTGTGCATCCCAATTGTACGCTGAAGCATGGTGACTAGAACCTTGTTCACGGCTTCAATCTAGCCATTGGCCTGAGGGTAGTACGGCATTGAGTTGTCCTGACGTGGACCTAACTTAGAAGTCAGCTTAGCCATCATGTAATGTCGAAAATGAGAACCATGATCAGTAATGATGGCTTGAGGGACACCAAACCTAGTAATGACATGATTGAACAGGAATTGAGCAATTGTATAACCGTCAGCCGTGAGTGTAGGCATTGCTTCGACCCATTTAGTGAAGTAGTCAACGACTACAATAATATAAGCATGCCCCCTTGGTCGAGTGAGGGTTACACATCATAAAATCGATGCCCCACTTCACAAAGGGACAAACGCTAATGACAGGATGGAGGTGAGCAGGGGGCACACGCATCTTGCGCTGGTAACTATAGCAGTTGTGACACTTCCGGACAGCAATAATGCAATCTTTATGTTAGCCCCCTATAAATTTTTTGACAAGAAAAGTAAGGGGCTAAATTGTTGTTGAGCCTTCAATGAATGCATCTCCCCTGAGACACATCATCCTTGAAGTCTCTTGTGCCTTTGCCCTATGAATGAAACCCCCTCTGTTGATTCCCATTTTAAAGCCTCTATGATTGCAAAAATTGTGCTCCTAAAGGGCTTCATGTGCCCCTTGTACCCCTACAAATTTCCCCCATCTTATTCTTTTTCCCATTTTTCCCAAGTACCCTTTGTTCCCCCTAATTCCCCCCTTTTACACTCCTTAATATTCCCATAATCCCCATGAAATCCCACCCTTGCCCTTTGTTTCCTCAAATTCCCCCTCTATCTCCCTATCGTTACCCTCCTTAGGCCTTGAAATGCATTAAAATGGGGTTAAAACCCACTTTCCAACTTTATATTAAGGCCTAAGCCCCTTTTCCCGCAAGCCCCAACCACTTACCCACGTAACCCTTGCCCAAAACCAAGCGCCTAATGCCTTGGGGGTCGATCGCATAATCGCAAATCGCAAAATCACATGTTCTATTGTGAATGCTCTGATTACTCGTCGCAAATATTTGCGATGCGATTGATCGCAGTGCAAGCCCCTCAATCACATCACAAGTCCCTCAATCGCATCGCAAGTCCCCCGCTCCCCTCCGATATCGCAATTGCGATTGAACCCTTGGATCCACCATGCAGTCTTTCCGCCCATTCCTTATAAAACCCCTTTTTCCCTTGTAAAAGTCGGAAATTCGTTTGTTTTATTTTTACAAAGGCCTTTTACTCCATCGTGATCGCAACTTTGTAATGTGTCACCCCTTTGTCCCTTCCGATTGTGATCCCCCTGACCCCATCTCTGCCATTGATCTATCACTTAGATCTAACGGTCCTGGACTAATCGCCCTCCGCCATGACTAGGTCCCACCGCATACGGTCATTCCCATAGCATTTCCGTTGCATTTCATACATTTCCTTTGTATTTTCTCCATAATCTAAAGTTTCACGTTTTACATTAAAGTCATGTGTTTCATATCCATTCCGCCAATGTGTATAAAGCATTCCACGGATTGATCTCAGCCATTGATCTTCACAGAATGGACGGCGATCGCCGCCCCTGCAGTTTTCACCGTGCAACCCGTTCACCGCCCGTCATCACATCTCCTTTGTTCGTTAATCCACCAGATCACCGGTCCACATTTCTTCCATATCGGGCGCATTTTCATCCGTTGATCTGTATTGATCTGACGATTCGGAGCTTACCCGTCCCGGTGGTCCCCGCCCGCTTTCACTGTTCATAAACCATCCGGTTTCTATCGCACCGCCTTTGGGGGGTAGGCGGTATTTTCCGATCGGCCAGCGATTCCATACATCTTTCGACACGTGGCACCGGTACGGTTTCAAAACCGTTATCTCATCGCACGTTAACGTTCGTCCGTGGATGCATGGCGATATTGTTGTGATCCGTTAGATCTGTAGCAGCCCATCCAACGGTTGTCGCTCCAAGAAGCTGCACGCAGTTTAACCCATGGCCACCGTACTCCTGGCTCACCGTCCATCGCCCTCCAATAATGTTTTCCACCGTCGATCTCCACCGAGATCGGACGGTCCAGATTAGATTGTCCCGCCATTGACCCTGTGCCGCCACGTCAACCTTTCCACGTTGATTTTTCGTTTTCCACCTTCTCCTCTTATATCCATTCAAAGGTCATTTCCGTAGGTTTTATTTAAAAAACCTGCTCCGCTACGCTCACGATTATCCAGACCATTTTTCATTGTTTCACTGTGTTTTCCGCTACCAACCTGCACAATTCCGCCATCTCGTCGTTCTGCATGGACAACCTCATCGTCTCCATTAGGTCCGTCACCCCCATGTGTGTCTTCCTAAACCAGTTTCGTATTTTGTAGGATCATTAACAGTGAATGACCGCCATGATGCACAATCTCTGTTACAATGACAGAGAAATCGAAGAAGACCAGGTACAAAGGCTGAATTTATGAAGAAATGACCAGGGAAGGTTACAACGTAACTTTCATTAAAATAATAGAGTTCGACTCTGTAAAACCCTTCCGGCGCCATTAACACACAGTTTTCACAGTCAGAGATATGAATGGAGTAGCAGAGAGTTTGCGGCACGCAAACGAAGACCTCTAAGCCCCCGGCAGCTGTTGAAAAGGCAGAGTACCAGATGGGAAATATTATGAATCACTCAGAAGGTACAACACGCAGAAATCAATGCATATCACGGTTTCTACAGCAACAAAATGTTTCCTTCCATAAAGGACAAAGTGCCCATACAGTTTTCATTCCATGCCGTGTTCTAGAGAAGGTTTCTGCCCTGAAAGTAGTCATACATGAATCGGAAGAATTTGTTGCACGAGTATGGCAGACTTCACTGACTTTTTTTTTATCTTTTGTTTACTCACCAATAGTACCACAAAGTACTATAGTCATAATACATCTAAGCCATACCAGAGATAAATGCAAAGATTTAAAACAGAGTGGGTTTCGGCCCTCTCTTCCTTCTCTGAATTAATGTTGCATTTAGTGTTCAGATACCTCCTCAATTCATCCTCTGCTATAAAACTCATGAGAAAAACTATTGTAAGGGTTGTTGATCAGTTATCTTAGAACTGCAAGTAGTTTCTTTTGAGACACAGTATCTATGTAAAGTTGTAAGATAGGTTGAAGGAGATGTTTTCAGACTGAGTATTCAGCTATTGGAAATGTTGTACTTGATTGGTATTTCTATTTAATATGACAAGCACATTTCTTTGGATCCTAATCTGAGGCAGTGGTGATGTTTTCCTATCTTTGTGTTTACATTCATTTCATTTCGTTTCTACTGGCTTGCATCAGAATATTGGCATAGGATTTACCCTTGTTAGGTACCCTATGTTTCTGCTCTCCTTGCCATTGATATTTCTCTTCTGAATGTCTTATCTAAGAATTGATTTCAGTTGGTTTAACCAGTGTAGTGGATGTTATTACCTGCTCTCTGATGTATGAATTAAATGAATTCGGTTCTTAGATGTTTCTTTTTATTGATTCAGTTGGAAGATTTGGTAACACTGGGGATTAGAGTTAGCCATGTCCACAAGGATCCTTGTACGACCAGCTGGTCTTTAAATTTGTGCTCTGAATCTGTGTTATCTCCTCCTCTCCTACCTTTCCACATCACAAAATCATCTTGAAGATCCTTTGTTTTAGATGACTAACCCAACTAAAAGCTTGCATATTGATTAGCAAGCAAATCCTTTCCTGACTCCATTGCCCAATGGTTTTGAATATTTCCTGGAACATTGCACCTCTGCCATATCCTTCTTTGCTCAGCTTTGCCTTACATTGAACCCTTCTTTCCTGACAACCAGCAACCAAACCAAACCAAACAAAACAAACAAACCCTGTGCCTATAACTAGCCTAGCATCTTAATATTCGAGCTTCAAATATATATATACCTTTGATACATCATAGAGAGATCCCTCTGTGGACCCAGGAGGGCTAGATCCTGAGGTCTGAAATTGGTTTGATGTTGTCTCATCTTTTGGTATTTCCAACCTTGCCAAAACATGGGAACCCCAACATAATGGCGACTCCACTGGGGACTTTCAGAGTTTTCCTCACCTTAATATATCATAAGCCTCAGAAAACCTACCATCTCTGATTAGGTTGGTAGTTAAACACTCCTACTCACACATCAACCTCTGTACCATTTTTTGTGTTCTCCCACACTCTTAGACAGAGTCTGGAAAGGGCCAGGTAGCCTTCAGATCCCACACTCTTTCAGAGGTGACATATCTGGTAAAAGCCCTCCCAGTCAATCTCTAGTTAGATTTTGTTGTGTTTGGAAGATATCCTTGAAAGGGGACATCTCATAAGCACTATGGTGGACAGTGTACCCTCCGAAAACATCCTAAACCTTCCACCTGGTGACTCCATATTCCCTAAACGTTTAAAGACTCCACTGGTGATCATTAGGCCTGCTGATTATCTTGGTTCATGATAGACTTCACTGGGAGACCAACCTTCATCACAACATCAACCACAGTAGAAGTAACAAGTAGGGTTAAGCTGCTGGGTCAGAAAACAACATTATGGCTTCTAGAACCATTCATACAAGAGCTTACCCTAACCCAGAACCACCTGAAATAGTTGAAAACCCTGAGAGCATCCTCAAGGTAGCTCCTACACCTAACAGACCAACTATTTCCAGCCACATCTATAGAGCTAACTCTACACCAGAAGATCTTACAGCTCTATCACACTTCCACCTTAACCTAGACCTACCTAACATCTTACCTAGAACTAGGTCATTCAGTATCTTAGACCAGCCAGATCCTGAGCTTCCTAATTCACCCCAGCAAAGTGGTAGACACCGTGGGAATAGACAATCTCCTCCATCTACACCTCCTAATATACATTTTACACAGAACTTGGGGCTCAGTCATCCTAGATCTTCTCATCAGTATTCTGCTGGTCATAGTATCCCTGTCATCCAAATACCAACTGCTCAAGTCAACCCTTTGCCTCGTCAAAACATCATCATAGCGACCTGCTATGCACCCCTGGTTTTACCTCAACCTCTAGTACCCTTACCGAATGATTATCAGTCAAAGATCCCACACTTCACTACAAAGGAGTCCATCACAGCCCAGCAACATGTAGATAAGATGGAAGATTCTTTTGACTACATGGAAATTGATGATGATACAGTCAAAATGAGAATCTTTGCCCAAAGCTTAGGAGGTGATGTGAAGAAATGGTTTAAAGGCTTGCCCCCTGGTAGTATCCAAGATCTTCCCGGTTTATATCAGACCTTTATAAACAAATGGGAAGCTAGGGAAAATCCTCGCCAACTCCTAGCAGAATACATGACCCTGAAAAGGAACGTAGGAGAGAGTGTCCATGATTACACAACAAGATTTAATAGCATTTACAATGCCCTCCCTCCACATATGAAACCTCCACAAGGCATGGCCTTAGCCAAATACCCCGAAGGCTTTGATGCTGACATGGCCTATGAGCTTAGGGATAAAGAATACAACACTTTGGAGGACATTCAGAAGGGAGCAGTGAACATAGAGGCAAAGCTGATTGAGAAAAGAGCAAGACTAAGATCTAAGAAGAGGGTAACATACAGAGATGACAATGTAGCTTCCACATCCGACCCAAATTATGATAAATTGTCTAAAAATGTGGAAAGGTTATAGCGAATGATGGAAAAAATGGTTGTCACAGTTAGTAACCAGAATAGAAATCAAAACCAGAACCAAAACTTTAGAAGAAACAATACCACCCCCAACAGACAAAGAGAATCAGATCAGCAAGTTATTCCCCCATTCCAAGAGAATTTTCTTGATGAAGATGAGGGAATCATAGAAGAGTCTGAAGGGAACATAATAAACATGTTTGAAATAGAAGATTGAATACATAAATGTTACTCAGAAGAAGATCAGCCCCCACACTCTGGTTGGGAGGAGGAATGGTTAGAATCTGAAGACTACAGGTTAGGGTTTGAAAATGCCATGATGCAGGTCAGAGAAAAATATGAACTCAGGAGTAAAAAGAGCCAGGAAACTGCCAAACCAAAGGCTTCTGAGGTCACCATCAAGAAAATGCCTGAGAAAACTTCTAAAGCAACTGCTGAAAGTAACAAATCAGCAGCTGAGAGTTCTGGAAAGAATAAAGAGAAGGACAACCAAAACACTAATACACAAGGTAAACCAGCTAGTAGCATTAGCACTTCAGTTAGTGCTCATGATAAAATTGTCACAAACGTTGTACATAACGAGGATCAACACACTGATTCAGCCACTAAGGCAGTGGCTAATAAAACAGAGTTGAACATTCCAAAGAGTCAGTCTGCTTTCAATTTGGAGAGTGAGATTGAAAAAATCAAAATATTTGTCCCACTCTATGAGCTGGCCACTCAGGATGTATATAAGGGCCAAATTTTGAAATCATTAAACTTAGGTGAGAACAGTGACACTGTAAATCTGAGTGATGATCAACCTGCCCTTCTGTTTGGTCCAAAGATAGAAGGAAAGTTTTAGGAAGGGGTAGTGCCCCCTTTTTATAGCAGTCTTAATGTCCATGATAAGATTCTCCACAATGCAATGCATGATTCTGGGGCATCACACAACCTAATGCCTAAAGTAGTAATGGAAATATTAGGCCTAGAGATAACCCGACCATATAAAGATCTATATTCATTCGACTTTAGCAGAGTAAAATGCCTTGGCCTAATTAAAGACCTATGTGTGAGTCTTACTCAGATTCCTGCTAAATGTATGGTCATGGATGTTGTGGTGGCAGATGTGCCACCCAAGTATGGCATGTTATTATCAATATCATGGGGAGCCAAGCTGCAGGGTACAATGCAGATGGATGGCTCATATGCCACAATTCCTATCTTTGGCCAACTTAGAAAACTGTATAGGGAGTCACAGATGAAATTCCTAGTCAGTAGCCCCGAAAAGCCTGAAAACTCTCCTTTATACTCTGTACATACAGACCTGGATTCCTTTACCTTCTGCAATGATGAATCTTTAGGGAATCCAGAATCTGAAGATGTGGATACCAGCAAAGGTACACAGGATGAAACAGAGCCAATGGATTTTAACATAATGGCTACCCTAGACTCAGAAGAAGAAGATGTAGAAAACTCTGAACAGTGCACTGAAACAACAACTCAAAGTAAACCAGAAGTAGAACACAATCAGCCAAATAGTCACCTCTCTGACTTCCACAGCCATAACGAAAAACTAAACAGCCCACAGCCTAGTATAGACCCTATAACGCAACACAATGTCGAACCCAGCTATAGGGAAAGGAGTGATAATGAAAACAAGAGTGAACCCCTGTGGGAAATGAATTTCAATGGGTCATGCACAAGGAGTACTGCTGGGGCAGGAGTGTGGATACATAACATAGAGAGTGATTACGCAGAAAGCCACGCCTGCAACCTGCACTTCAAATGTACAAACAATGTTGCAGAATACGAGGCCCTGATCCTAGGCTTAGCTCTGCTGAAAAAATTAGGGGCCCGTAGGATAACTGTGCATGGAGACTCTGAGCTGATTATTAAACAGGTGAATGGTGAATACACAGCGAAACATCCTAGGCTGAGAGCATATAGGAATGACACTATGGATCTACTAAAAACGTTTGTTGAATACAAATTAGTGTTCGTTCCCAGGGGTCAAAATGTCATTGCAAACGGATTAGCTTGCCTAGCTAGTTCATACCCTAAGACTCCAATCGACCAACAGATCATCATATAGACCAAATTGAGACCTGCAGTGCTGGACAATGAAAAGTATTGGCAGGTTTTTGAAGGAGACAAACAGATTGAAGATTTCCTGGTAGGCTAAAATGAGTTTGAATGTTCTGATTCAGACTCTAAATCTGACAGTAGTTGCCTAAGTGAAGAATCCTCAAATGAGGAAGAAACACCCTGTAACATATAAATAAACACCCTAACTGAAGAAACTGGAAACTCAACCACAAAATGTGAAAACGCAGATAATGAAGAAGTAGAGGTGTTGCAGGCCAAAGATAAGAATATACCCAGAGGCCTGGCACCCTTAGAGGACCTCTTTGACTTCGATGATGTAGCAAAAAGGCCCACTATAGAACATGCAGACTCTGATTTGGAAGAATGCAACATATGCACTGAAGATAAACCCAAAATGATTAAACTGGCTAAGTCTTTACCTGCAGACATGAAGAAAAAATACATTGACCTTTTCAAGGAATTCATTGATGTGTTTGCCTGGAGTTATGAAGACTTAAAGGCCTATGACACAAACATCATACAGCACAAAATACCTTTAAAGGAAAATCAGAAACCCTTCAGGCAGAAGCTTTGTAGGATAAACCCAAAACAATTGCCTACAGTTGAAAAAGAGATTAAAAAGATGTATGATGCAGGCATAATAGTTCCTGTGAAGTTCTCTGATTGGGTATCAAACCTAGTGGCTGTGAGAAAGAAAACAGGGGCAATCAGGCTGTGTATAGACTTCATAAATCTTAATAGAGCCTCACTCAAGGACAACTACCCTTTGCCAAAAACGGAACACATTCTACAGCAGGTAGTAGACTCGAAAAGGATTTCTCTTTTGGATGGTTTTTCAGGATACAACCAAGTTTTAGTACTCCCGGAAGATCAACTCAAAACAGTGTTTACCACCACCTGGGGCACCTTTATGTATGTAAAAAATCCCTTTGGACTGATGAATGCTGGAGCCCCCTTCCAAAGAGCAATGGATATAGCTTTTTCAGATGAGATAGGACACTTCATTGTGATTTATTTGGATGACATAACAGTCTACTCCAAAACTGAGGAAGAACACCTAGAACATCTGAGAAAAGTGCTTGAAAAATGTAGAAGGTTTGGTCTGTCACTGAATCCTAAAAAGACTGTATTTTGGCTACAAGAAGGAAAGCTTCTCAGCCACCTTATCTCTGAAAAGGGGATTAGGATAGACCCACAGAGAGTTTAGGGGATACTACAAATCACACACCCGAGGAACATCAAAGAATTACAGTCCTTCATTGGGAAAATAAACTTCCTTAGGAGGTTTATTCCCAACCTAGTTGAACACCTTAGAAATATGACTAACATGCTGAAAAAAGGTGCAGGAGTTAAATGGATTGTTGGATCTAAGCAATCCTTTGAATCAGTAAAACTTGCACTCACCCAAGCTCTTGTTCTGATTAGCCCAGATTTCTCAAGAGATTTCCTAATATTTTCATTTGCCTCTGAGCACACAATAGCTGCACCCCTGCTGCAGAAAAATATAGAGGGAATGGAACAGCCAATTGCCTTTTTCAGCAAAGCGCTCAGAGATGCACCCTTTAAATACAACATAATGGAAAAACAGGCCTATGCCTTAATCAAGGCCTTAAAGGACTTCAGGGTGTACATATTGCATTCTCACACCATAGCTTATGTGCCTAACATAGTTGTCAAAGATATATTGTCCCAAGATCCTGATGGAAAGAGGGGAAAATGGATTGCTGTGATTTTAGAATATGACTTTGAGATAAAACCCACCAAACTAATTAAAGTTCAGGGCTTAGCTCGACTGTTAACATGGTAAATACCTTGGATGAGCAACAAGAATTGCCCGATCCCACTGTTGAGGAAAAGTTTCAGAGCTCTCCTTGGTATTCTGACATTTTGTATGTGCTTACACACCTCAATGCCCCACCTGAACTGTCAAAGACTAAGGCCAGATTCTTAAGGCTAAAAGCCAGGAGCTATTGCATATTGAATAGTTGCTTATACTGGAAAAACCCAAATGGCCTATTGCTTAATTTTTTTCCCGAACACAAGGCAGAGAGGATTAAACAAGAATTCCATGCCGGAGAATGTGGAGGCCACCTGAGTTGGAAAGCCACTGCAAACAAAATACTCAGAGCTGGTTACTATTGGCCCACACTCTTAAATGATGTCCATAAAATTATTACTGCCTATCACAAGTGCCAAATTTTTTAAGGCAAAAGAAAGCTCCTCCCCTTACCTCTCCAACCCATCACTGTTGAAGGCCCATTTATGCAATGGGGCCTAGATTTTATAGGAGAAATTCATCCTGCTTCTTCTGCACAACACAAATGGATCCTGACGGCCACAAACTACTTCACTAAGTGGATAGAGGCCATACCTACTAGGAATGCCATAGATTCAGTCATCATTAGGTTCCTAGAAGGTCATATCCTCTCTCGGTTTGGCTGCCCAAGGAAAATAATCACTGATAATGTTGCTGCTTTCGGATCCAAGAAAATGGTTATTTTTGTCACAGGTATGGAATAACACTCGTTCATTCAACTACCTATTACCCTCAAGGTAATGGATTAGATGAATCATCAAACAAGAGCCTGGTGACCATCATCAAGAAGCTGCTTGAAGAGAACAAAAAGTCATGGCATAACAAGTTGGTGCATGCTTTGTGGGTTGATAGGCTTACAACAAAGAAATCCATTTGCATGTCACCTTATCAGCTTGTCTATGGAACATAAGCAGTGTTTCCTACTAGCCTTGGGATACCGGTGATCAAACTTGTCCAAAAGATCCAGACAGAAAAAGATAGCACAATTAGAAGGATAAATCAAACAATCCATCTTCAGAAAACAAGGGAGGAGGTCTATAACAGAGCTGTTAAAGTTCAGGAAAACATAAATAGGTTGTTTGATAAGAGAACCAAAGCTGCTGATTTCAAAATTGGAGACAAAGTTCTAAAGTGGGACTCAAGGAGAGAGGATAAAGGAAAGCACGGCAAGTTTGACAGTTTGTGGCAAGGTCCATACATCATCCATGCCACTGTGGGTCCAAATGCCTTTTTCCTACAGGAATTAGATGGTACAAATCTGTTTGGGGGTACTGTCAATGGCAGGATGCTCAAACACTACTTCTGCTAATTTTCCATTTCCAGTTTCCATTTCCATTGTACATACCATTGCAGTTTTTTATTTTCAAGAAAAAGGAAAAAATGTTTCAAAAAACAGAGGGAAGGAGAGGTTCAGACATGCTCAAACATGAACCTCAGAAGTGCAAAATATTGGCTCTAATATGATCAAAACCTTAGCCAAAGAAAGTAAAGACAGCTGGTCCTAACATGCTCAAAATCTGGACTAGCAAAGAAGGAAAATAATCAGCTCTAGCATGCCCAAAACCAGAGTTGAAATGAAGGAAGAAAAAGTTACTCTAACAAGCTCAAAACTTGAGTCACAGAGAAAGGAAGGATGATTCAAACTCCAGATTACAAGCCTTCAAGTTTTGTTTCCAGTTTTCTGCAAGTTTCTATCCATGAGCAACTGTCTTTATGCCTTGGATCCATAGCAAGCCAGACAGTCTAATCCTGGCGTGACTGTTTCAATTTTTGTTTTAGAATATAGAGAAGGATTATGCTAGAGAATTTAATCCCAGCAGACATTAGATTAGGTAGAGAAACATATGAGACCAACAATCTAATCCAGTCTCATGGAGAAATAAGGGTAGAATTATAATAGGTTTATTTTCTTGTCTATTAAAAAATAAATGATGTAAAGTGTCTACTAGCTCAAATGCACCCTAAGAAGAAAAAATGCTAGGATTGTAGAAAGGGTAGGTAGATTGCTAGGGAAAGTCTCTCTACTTATGTATCTATCATGTTGTGGCAGTTGATCCAGAGAAAGAAAGGGATGTGCCAAGCAGCAGGCATCTGGCCTGCTCCAAAGATTATTTTCTGAATTCTTGACTCCTTCAAGAAGAAGCCATCCCCATGTGGAGCCACTGTTAGCCCCCTATAAATTTTTTGACAAGCAAAGTAAGGGGCTAAATTGTTGTTGAGCCTTCAATGAATGCATCTCCCCTGAGACACATCATCCTTGAAGTCTCCTGTGCTTTTGCCCTATGAATGAAACCCCCTCTGCTGATTCCCATTTTAAATCCTCTATGATTGCAAAAATTGTGCTCCTAAAGGGCTTCATGTGCCCCTTGTACCCTTGTAAATTTCCCCCATCTTATTATTTTTCCCCTTTTTCCCAAGTACCCTTTGTTCCCCCTAATTCCCCCCTTTTACACTCCGTAATATTCCCATAATCCCCATGAAATCCCACCCTTTCCCTTTGTTTCCTCAAATTCCCCCTCTATCTCCTTATCGTTACCCTCCTTAGGCCTTGAAATGCATTAAAATGGGGTTAAAACCCACTTTCCAACTTTATATTAAGGCCTAAGCCCCTTTTCCCACAAGCCCCAACCACTTCCCCACGTAACCCTTACTCAAAACCAAGCGCTTAATGCGTTGGGGGTCGATCGCATAATCGCAAATCACAAAATCACATGTTCTATTGTGAATGCTCTGATTACTTGTCGCAAATATTTGCGATGCGATTGATCGCAGCGCAAGCCCCTCAATCTCATCACAAGTCCCTCAATCGCATTGCAAGTCCCCCGCTCCCCTCTGATATCGCAATTGCGATTGACCCCTTGGGTCCACCATGCAGTCTTTCCGCCCATTCTTTATAAAACCCATTTTTCCCTTGTAAAAGTCGGAAATTAGTTTGTTTTATTTTTACAAAGGCCTTTTACTCCATCGCGGTCACAACTTTGTAATGTGTCACCCCTTTGTCCCTTTCAATTGTGATCCCCCCAACCCCATCTCCACCGTTGATCTATCACTTAGATCTAACGGTCCTGGACTAATCGCCCTCCGCCATGACTGGGTCCCACCTCGTACGATCATTCCCATATCATTTCCGTTGCATTTCATACATTTCCTTTGTATTTTCTCCATAATCTAAAGTTTCACATTTTACATTAAATTCTTGTGTTTCATATCCATTCCGCCAATGTGTATAAAGCATTCCACGGATTGATCTCAGCCATTGATCTTCACAGAATGGACGGCGATTGCCGCCCCTGCAGTTTTCACCGTGCAACCCGTTCACCGCCCGTCATCACATCTCCGCCGTTCGTTAATCCACCAGATCAACGGTCCACATTTCTTCCATATCGGGCGCATTTTCATCCGTTGATCTGTATTGATCTGATGGTTCGGAGCTTACCCGTCCCGGTGGTCCCCGCCCGCTTTCACTGTTCATAAACCATCCGGTTTCTATCGCACCGCCTTTGGGGTGTAGGCACTATTTTCTGATCAGCCAACGATTCCATAGAGCTTTCGATGCGTGGCACCGGTACGGTTTCAAAACCGCTATCTCATCGTGCGTTAACGTTCGTCCGTGGATGCGTGGTGATATTGTTGTGATCCGTTAGATCTGGAGCAGCCCATCCAACAGTTGTCGCTCCACAAATCTGCACGTAGTTTAACCCATGGCCACTGTACTCCTGGCTCACCGTTCGTCGCCCTCCAATAATTTTTTCCACCGTCGATCTCCACCGAGATCGGACGGTCTACATTAGATTGTCCCGCCATTGACCCCGTGCCACCACGTAAACCTTTCCACGTCGATTTGTCGTTTTCCACCTTCTCCTCTTTATATGCATTCAAAGGTCATTTCCGTAGGTTTTATTTTAAAAACCTGCTCCGCTACACTCACGATTCTCCAGACCATTTTTCATTGTTTCGCTATGTTTTCTGCCACCAACCTGCACAATTCCACCATCTCGTCGTTCTGCATGGCCGACCTCATCGTCTCCATTGGGTCCGTCACCCCCATGTGTGTTTTCCTAAACCAGTTTCATATTTTGCAGGACCATTAACAGTGAATGACCACCATGATGCACAATCTCTGTTACAGTGACAGAGAAATCGAAGAAGACCAGGTACAGAGGCTGAATTTATGAAGAAATGACCCGAGAAGGTTACAACGTAACTTTCATTAAAAGAACAGAGTTCAACTCTGTAAAACCCTACCGGCGCCATTAACACACAGTTTTCACAGTCAGAGATATGAAGTAGAAGCATTTGTTGCACGAGTATGGCAGACTTTACTGAATTTTTTTTTATCTTTTGTTTACTCACCAATAGTACCACAAAGTACTACAGTCAGAATACATCTAAGCCATACCATAGATAAATGCAGAGATTTAAAACAAAGTGGGTTTCGGCCCTCTCTTCCTTCTCTGAATTAATGTTGCATTTAGTGTTCACCTACCTCCTCAGTTCATCCTCTGCTATAAAACTCATGAGAAAAACTATTGTAAGGGTTGTTGATCAGTTATCAAAGAATTGCAAGTAGTTTCTTTTGAGACACAGTCTCTGTGTAAAGTTGTAAGATAGGTTGAAGGAGATGTTTTCAGACTAAGTATTCAGCTATTGGAAATGTTGTACTTGATTGGTATTGCTATTTAATATGACAAGCACATTTCTTTGGATCCTGATCTGAGGCAGCGGTGATGTTTTCCTATATTTGTGTTTACATTCATTTCATTTCATTTCTACTAGATTGCATCAGAATATTGGCATAGGATTTACCCTTTTTAGGTACCCTATGTTTCTTCTCTCCTTTCCATTGATGTTTCTCTTCTGAATGTATTATCTAAGAATTGATTTCAGTTGGTTTAACCAGTGTAGTGGATGTTATTGCCTGCTCTCTGATGTATGAATTAAATGAATTCGGTTCTTATATGTTTCTTGTTATTGATTCAGTTGGAAGATTTGGCAACACTGGGGATTAGAGTTAGCACTGTCCACAAGGATCCTTGTACGACCAGCTGGTCTTTAACTTTGTGCTCTGAATCTGTGTTATCTCCTCCTCTCCTACCTTTCCACATCACAAAATCATCTTGAAGATCCTTTGTTTTAGATGACTAGCCCAACTGAAAGCTTGCCTATTGATTAGCAAGCAAATCCTTTCCTGACTCCATTGCCCAATAGTTTTGAATATTTCCTGGAACATTGCACCTCTGCCATATCCTTCTTTGCTCAGCTTTGCCTTACATTGAACCCTTCTTTCCTGACAACCAGCAACCAAACTAAACCAAACAAAACAAACAAACTCTGTGCCTATAACTAGCCTAACATATTAACATTTGAGCTTCAAAGATATATATACCTTTGATACATCATAGAGAGATCCCTCTCTAGACCCAGGCGGGCTAGATCCTGAGGTCTGAAAGTGGTTTGATGTTGTCTAATCTTTTGGTATTTCCAACCTTGCCAAAACATGGGAACCCCAACACTTTAAATATGGTAGGCCAAAAATAGCCAGCACGAATAATATTTTGTACAGTAGAATATCCATACATGTGACCTCCGCATGCCCCAGAGTGGCAGTCATTGAGGAATTTTTCAGCCTCCTCGAGAGTTAAACACCGGCAGAGAATAGAATCAGCTCCGATGAGGTAGAGAGTATCTCCGAATATGCGATAAGGTTGTGAATGATGTCTGATGTGTCGATGAGCATCCTTCGTCAACTCAGATTAGAAGGTAAAAGTCTGAAGATATACGATGATATCACCATACCAAGGATCGAGGGTGCTAATAAGAAAAAGGGTGTCGTCTGAAATGCGTTCCTCGAAACCAGATGGAGCATAATCAGAAAGGAGAGAGAAAATCAAATTGGAAAAAACCAATTATTTCTTCGATTTGGCAGTAGTAAACTCCAAATAGAACTCTTGGAGGATGTAGTAAACTCCAAATCGAACTCTTGGAGGATAACAATCCACTTTGAGTATTTTCCTCCCAGCAATTGTCGAGTCAATATGTAAGTCATGGGGATGCAATAAAAAATCACGGTTACTGTGTGTAATAGGATATAATGGTGAAAATTTTGGATGGCTTGAACAGCTACCAATGCTAATTTCTCGACATGCACGTAACATGTTTCAGTATCGAGAAGATTGTGGCTCAAATGATAAATGACATGCTCATCACCATCATCGTTGTCTTGTACCAGAACTATGGCAATAGTGCTAAATACCGCAGCCAAGTAGAGGGAATAGTCGCAATGATAATTGGGAGGATGCAAGAGAGGAGAATTGATCAGCAACGTCTTCAGTGCATTGAAGGATTTTTGGGCGATCTCATCCCAGAGGAAGGGGACACCTTGCTTAAGTAATCACGTGAATCCTTTGGATACTTCAACATAGTTCAGTATAAAAAGGCACAGGAAATTAGCTTTCCCTTGCAGACTCTACAACTGATGTGAAGAGGAAGGGGAGGGGAGATTAACAATAACTTCAACTTTGAGAGGATCAAGACGAACCCCATCATTAGAGATGATAAACCCTAGGAGTCTACCAGAATCGACGTAGAAGACACAATTAAGCTGATTGAGATGAATGTTCTAGCATCTACAATGAAGAAATATCTGACGGAGATGATTTGGGTGGTCTTTACGCTTAGTAGAATGAGTCGGAAGGTCATCCAGATAAGGTTGAAAAATGTGGTTAATATCATGGAAAGCGTACAACATTGCTCGTCGAAATATGGCCCTAGCATTCTTAAGGCCAAAAAGGAGCTTCTTGTAGGTGAAGGTACTCCAAGGACAGATAAAGGAGGTATTATGTTGATCAGCCGAGAGAATATTGATCTGGTTGTACCCATAAAACCCATCCATAAGGGAAAATATCTTACTCTCAGCGCATTCTTCGATGATCTGGTCAATAAAAGGAGTGGGATATTTATCCTTAGGGCAAACACGGTTGATATCACGATAATCCACACAGACACGAATAGTACCTTATTTCTTATCTACATGAACAATATTAGAAACCCATTATGTCAAGGGAATCGGATAAATGAAGCCATTTTGAAGAAGTTTTTCAACTTCTCCTTTGATGGCGGCTACCTTTCTAGGGTGCACAGGACGAAGACGTTGGCGAATGGGCTTCGTGCCAAGATAAGTAGGGGTCTTGTGCACAACTATACTCGGATCAATGCCGAGAATTTCTTCATAAGACCAAGTGAAAATGTCTCAAAATTCACAGAAGAGACTAGTATAGACCTCGATCTCATCAGGAGAACAGGTCACCCCAATGTGGATATTCTCGACAATGCCCGGTTTGATGGAGATGTCAATAGGCATCATTTGCATAATGTTTCCCGAGTTACCTTCCGCAAATACTTCATGTGTCAGGATGGGAATTTTAAGTGGATGGGAGGGAGCTTGAGAATAAAACTTCTCGAGACAAGTAGACATGACATTGAGGTCAAGCATGAACGAGGAACGATGATGATTATCATCCCAAGGAGGATCCTCGAGAGACATGGTTTCCACGATGGACTCATTAGTGGGAAATATCTTTTTTAAAGGGTCAGGGGAATCTGATGCACCGAACCAAGGAGATTGACAATACGTTTCAAGGGACATACTCAACGAAGCATGATTAGGAGCAGGGGGAGCCGAAGCCGAAATAAGTTCACAATAATAAATTTCTATTGGGATTAACAGCATCACGTCACCAAACGAATCAATCTTCTCAGGCGAAGTGATGATCCATGGATCAGAAGACCTAGAGATCATATTGACTTGGGCAATGTTGGGTGGAGGAAGAGAAAAAATACCCACAAGGGCAGGATCTTTAAAAAGACCTGGTCCTATATTCTCATAGGCATAGGAATACGATCTATATATGGAACGTTACTCTCGGAAGACGAATAAGTGAAAAAGGTCAACTGGTTGACAATGATGATCTTTCCCTCGTGCGGAAATCGAAGAACACGAAAGAGAGTGGAAAGAAAGCATAGCATGGCATGAGTCCAACTGTGACCGAGGAGAAGGTTGTAATTGAGTTTGGCATCAACAACTTCAACCTCGATGTTAACCGCTTTCCCTTCTAATGTGATGGGTAAACTAGCGATAACACCAAGAGGGTGAGATTACCTTCCGTCAAATGCTTCTAAAGCATTTGGAGATTGAGTGAGGATTGGAGAACCGATGGCTTTCCAGTAAGCAGAAGACATGACACACATAGATGCACCCTCGTCCACGATCACTCGGTGGAAATTCTTTCCATTAATCCCAACTTGAATGATCAGCGCAAGCTGGTGAGGGAGTCGTGGGATGAAATTTTCCAAATCAAAAGTGATAAGGCTAGAATCAACAGGGTAAATCCCTCTGATGGAAGATAACAAAGCCTTCAGTTGCGATGGACAAATCTGAAGTACTTCTAATGCAGACATAGCAGATGGTGCCTGAGCCAAATCCCCAACAATGTTGTAATGCTAAGTAGCATTGGCGTTTGGGTTGTAGGAAGACTTTCGGAGTACACCTTTAGAAGGTGGTCGTACAACCAGCTCAGTACTGGGCCTTTCGATATGAAGAGGGCCAGAAGCAGGTGGGGGAGGGGGACCATTAGCAATTTCCTTCCCTACTATCTAACGTGGTTCGGTATAATATTTCGATCGAGTAGCAATAGAAACGGGTGCAGGATTGTTCATCATGAAAACCTGAGAGCCAAATGGGGTGGAGGACTAAGGTTGCTCCACCATCTGAGTTTTTTGTGATGGGAATGGTTCCTTAAGAACAACCAGAGTTCCTTGGGTGCCTTTGAGAATTTGACTCACTTCGACCCGTCATGTACAGTCCCTGGTGTAGTGCTCATCGTCACAAATCAGCATACTTCGGTTTACGTTTTGAACCATCATCAACACTACGTTTCGTAGAATCCTGTTTCAGGGTATAGGCTTTGGCTTTACCTTTATCCTTTTTCTTACCCTTGGAAGCTTTATCTGCTGGATTGGACTAAACGAAATTCACTTCCGCGGTCTTACCAGGATTCGGAGCTGGTTGAGAAGAAATATCATTGGAAGAAGTAGATTTTTTCTTCGTAGGGTTAGGAGTAAACTTGCAAGAAGTCTGGGACACAGAACCAATGATACTGTCGACAGATGGTGTCGTCATTGCTTTGGTAGTTCCATGACGCAGAGCATCAGGAAAGATTTCATACAATGTGTCAGACTGAGAGTACACAATATTAAGGTACTGGGTGCACGTAATGGCTTGTTCCTTGGTAACACATGCCCCCATAGTGATTTCCTTAGTAATCGGGCCGATAAAATAGGTAGTGAACCAATCAGATAGGATTTGATCATGAATTGTGAACTTGATCAAACGACGACGCCACCTCCATTCATGAATATGATCGGAGATATGAGTAGCTCGATCTTGTTTCAAGGATGTGAGGAGGTGAGTCCAAGTTTCATAATGAACTGGTAACTGAAAATGCGTGAGAAATTCCATAGCAAGAGAGTTGAAATCTTGAAAGATGCCACATGCGAGTTCAATGTACCACTTTGCAGCGGCACCAGTGAGAGTCCGTTGGAAAAGACGTAGACGAATTGAATCGTCAATCCAAGAGTTAAAGGAGCACCAAAGGTGGTAAGTCATAACATGCGCTTGGGGGTCTGCTTCGGACTTGCCATCAAATTTGGGACAATCGCCAGAAATTTTAGTTGGAAATGGAGGAAAATATGGATTATAAAGAATAGGATCATTCATCAACCTCGACACATCAGAAAATTCCAGCGTAGCGAGAAAAGGAAATTGTGGATTGAAAAGCATTACAGGCCTTTGATAATGACCAGCATTAAGATTCCAACCAAGTTGGGAGAAATTCTGACCCCATAGGTTCTGTCCCGGAGGATTTCTCCCATAGGGGTTATAAGCTTGATAATTTTTCCCATACACCGGTTGAGGACCAAGATATTGATTCTATGTGAACCATTTAGGTCCTGTGTGGACATATGGATTTTGTTGTGGAATATAAGAAGTGCCTTGAGGTGCACTATACATCACCTGAGTTTAACCTTGAGGGATATAAACAATGCCTTGTGGCTATAAGGGTTGTCCCTGGGGTGCAGGTTGATCCAGATGCTACGACTGGATAGGCTATACCTGCGGATCAGGTTGGCCTAGATGGTGAGAGCCACCAGGCTGTCCCTGAAGAACAGGTTGGCCTGATGGTTGAGATGAGCCAGGTTTCCCTTGAGGAACAGGTTGACCCAGCTGAGTAGTAGAGGGTTGTTACACAACAATTTTTCACTGTCCCTATACTCCCCGTTCCTTGATCCTGGAAGACCCATACATTTACCCTTGTGTAATTTCCAAGCATGGACTACATACCCCTAAACCAAACTTTGTCTGCCAATTCATCTCCCTTTAAAACTTTTCTAGAAGATTCTTATAAAAACCTAGTTTTCAAGGTCGGCGCTTTGTCTCAGTGTCTAAGTTGCGCCGATAGCAGAGATTTGCACTGAGACCCGCGCCGATTGATGCTCCACCTTAATTTCGGACCCACGTCGATCCTCTTTTGGGAAGTTTTTATAATAGAAACGAAGCTTCCATGACTACAAGCTTCACGAGGCAGTGAGATGGAAGTTTGTTTTGAGGATATGGCTGAGGAATTCCCCTTTGGGCTTCTTGTTCCCAAGAAATAAGAATTACTCCAAAGGATAAGCTCTTTTCCCATTATTTGAGGGCCCATAACCTCCTCCTCCATTGTTATATAAGGAGACCTCTTTCACCTCTACTACCTTATTCAGATTTAGATAGTTAGCATAGAGAGAAGAAGCAATCGTAGCTTCGGGAGAATAGTGCAGAGTGTGATTGTTTTTGTGTGTTTGGAACATAGTGAGATCTTGGACCTTTGTGTATGAGGGTGTTGCAAACGTGCTTAGATACGGACATGCCGAAGGAGAGCCTCAACATCAAGGCTTGGTTGTAAACTCCCCTTGTCTTTATCATAATAAAATGCAACTGATGTTTATCTTCCACTCTTGTTTACATCTATAATGAGATTTCTAGCATTCCTTGATCAGTTAGATAGGTTGTAATTATTTTATTTTTGTCATGATTTTATGCTTGTCATTGTTTCCTGACTGTCTGTACAAGTAATTGGATGTTGGCAACAGCGTGTATCGAACTTGAGGAAAACGACAAATCAAGAAGCTTCAACGAAATATGACAAAATAGCATCAGGACAAGGTAGGTCATCTTCCTTGCTCTGAATTTCATTTACAATCTATGAAGGTAGATGTTAGTATGTTCTCGTAGTTGCTAGACCCACCCTAGCGCTAGAGGGATCACCTTTGTCCGCAGAGGGGATTTACCTCGACAACAAGGGTTGAACTTAATGTGAAAAATTTGGGCCTTGCTGAACGTAAGGCTAGTTCTGTTGCACAAAAGGTTGTCCCTGTGATGGATAGGTTTTCCCTCAATGAACATAAGATGCTCCCTGTTGAACATAAGGTTGACCGATAGGACCATAGGGTTGTCGCTGTTGGGCCAAAGGTTATCCCTGAAAGGGTTGTCCTTGTAGACCATAGGGTTGTCCCTGTAAACCATAGGGTTGTCCCGGTTGGACCGAGGATTTTCCTGGAAAGGGTTGTCCTTGAGGACTGTAGGGTTGTCCCGGTAGGTATGTGAACTGGTTAAGGTCAATCTCAGGAAAATAGACAGGATTTTCATGCTCATCATAATGATGTGGAGGAAAAATAGGAGCTTGCGGCTGCTGAGAACCTTGAGTTGTGTAATTTTGTTGTTGAAGGACCAACAGGTATTGGGCATACATCAAACCTTCAGGAATTGGATTAGAAGAGACGGGTGCACTACCAGTAGGTTGGATTCCTTAAATGTGAGGTTGTCATCCGCTCATGATGGGTATTTTGGAGGTGATAGGAGTCGTCCCATGAACAACAAAATATGTTGATAACGACGGAATCACGCTAGTAGATGGTGCGGATGAAGCCACACAGACATTGGGCTTGGTTGGGACAGATGTAACGATCGTTGAGATGGGAGTTGAGGGGGATACCCGCAAGACTATAACAAACGATTCTTCCGAGGGAGTCAATGTACCAGACCATAGTGGATTTTGATACAAAGATGTAGCACTAGAAATCAGCTAACCTAGCAAGCAGTGATTAAATTTGAAGAGTGGTTCTTAATTTCAATTAGAATGGCATATATTCATGTAACCCTTCCATAATAAAAAGCTTAAAACAAAAATACATTTCAATTGACAACAATATATTATCTCTACATTTTATTTCACTTTTTATTGTATTTGATCACCACTTGGTTTCCCGTGTGTTTCCTACTTCTGAAATCTATTTTCTAAGATTTTTACTGATTCTAGCTATCTTAAATTTAATGAAACTTAAAGAAATTTTTAATGGATTCCACTAATAATTTATTTGTAACCTACCAATTCAATTCAATATTGTTAATGCCTTTTTATTCAATGTTATAAATTAATATAAAATAGTTAATTACTCATATTGTTACATGAAAGCTAAACTAAACTAAAATAAAATATAAATCATAGAGAGAAGAAGGAAATTGATAATCTCCTATAGAAATATAAATCTCTTCACTACTGATGGGACTCAAAGCATCCATGTCGGATGAAGACATGTTATCGTCAAAAAGGCGATGAGCAGTGGCAAGTAAAGAAGGTTCTGAAGTAAGCGGAGGAAACTCTTCTTCGTTTCCAAAACCAGCCCAAACGTTCAAAGGTTGCCAATTGATATCAAATGGCTCCTCGGGAGGAGATCGGGTAGCAAGAGGTAAGATACTCGAAAGAATAGAATGCCAGTACCTGATAGGCCTAGTAGGCTGAGGTGCCCCCGAAGAAATTTCAGGAGAAGGATCTCCACCAGAAAGTGATGAAGGGGATGATGAAACTGGTGGTTCTGCCACCATGACTTTGTTTCAAAGGCAGGAGCAAAAATAGATAATAAATTTGAGGCTTCAAGATCAAAAAAACAAGGATTTACGTAACAACAAGCTGAGAAAAAATATTTAATGGGCATATTTTCATAGGTAATTCATTTTATGACACTGAAACAAAACTCTGCCTTTTCATATTTTAAGAGTCAAGAAAAGGGAAAAGGGTGACTATATTCACTTTTAGGTTGAACGAGCATGAAAGGAAAAGTGCTCAATGATCTTTTCAATCTTTTAGGGAGTCATGAAAAGACCAAAATGACTACTCAGGAGAACTAAGCAAGAGGGTGTACCAAGCTTCCATGAACTGAAATATACACCTTGGTGATCAAATGAAAGAGAAATGACCAAGGACTTAACGTATGTGTAGGGAATCTCCCCGAATGTTGTGCTCGGCGTATCACGGTCATAGGGTGGCAGACTCGACTTCCTATGGATAAAGGATTGCAACCTATGGGAGTCTCCCTTTATATACTCAACGGTATGGGGAGCACAAGTCTGTACTAGCACTGTCTACTTCCAAATGGCGAACGACAACTACTAGGTTTAATGACACTGGAACACATCACTAGCCTAGACCTCTAGATATGAGCGTTAGGTTTCAATGCTTCCTTAAGTTAATTGAATTCATTTTAACGTTGACCTTGAATTAATTTCTCGATTTCAAGGCCTTACTGAATGTATTCTCAAATCCTTAATTCACAACTACATGTAAAATAAAATCATTCCAATTCGATGAATAGCTAGCTAGGAGAGAGATAGTAATTCACAACGAAGCAACAATAAATCGAATATAAGGAGAACTCTTCCTAATGCATCTAAGACAAACAAAGCAGAAAACGAAGGGATCTTAAGTTTTTCACTCAAAGCTACTAATGCAAAATAACTCTTTTTTGTTTCAAACTAAGAGAAAGAATGCAATTTTTCTTCTTTTAGATGAATGAGAAGCAAAATGCACTACTACACTAGAAGACAAAATATATACTAGTTTTGAGCAATTCGAACGAAGCGATCTCAAAAAAAGGGATCAATTCAATCACGAACATCAAACACACTCAAAACAAAGATGCATTCCTTTGAGAAAAAAGCATGACTTTCAAACTGGTTCAGTGAGAAATGTAATCTATGCTCAGGGTGACGGATGGAGAGTGAAACGAGCACCAAGATGATCATTCAATGACCCAAGGACCCGTAGAACCAATAGGAACGCTAAGACAATTAGTCAACAAGCTGAAAAGATAAAGACCAAACTGACTCAAACTCAACTTAGAAGGTTTAGTGAGGAGGTAGTTGGTCAAGCGGCGGAAGACACCTAGAAACCCTAGGATGACAAACTCCCCTGATCAGTTAAGGGGAAAACATCTGAGAAGAACGAGACAAGAGAGTCAAATCAATTCCAGTGGATTGATTGAAAGAGAAAAATCCAAACCAGAGGTAAGACACACTGGAAAAATCCAGGGAGGAGGTCCAAATCCAAATACACAGATATCGGTGCGACTGTGTAGCCATAATCCACGCTAAACAGGGGATGGCGCACCTATGAAACTAGAAACAAGCGCCAATTGGCACGACTGTTCAAGAAACAATAGCGGCAAGCCAAAAAGGTATGGAAATGGTAAAGATTCACTGAGAAAAGACCAGACTTAACACTCTAAGATTAAGTATGATGGTTGAGAACAGTCAGACAGGCAGAACAAAGCAGAAAAATGACCAAATGACCAAAGTCAGGCATACGAGCCAATCATAAGACAAACAACAAGAGATGAAAAACACACCGATCCCTAGTATGGTCTCCAACTTGTTGTGCAGGTAAATCCACTCTGCGGACAAAGGTGATCCCTCTAGACATAGGGTGGGTCTAGCAACTAGGGAATATACTGGATTTTCAGACTCCTAGCTTATAAATGAAAAATGAGTCGGGATAGATGACCTACCTTGGTCCAACGCTTCCGTCATAGTTTGCAACAACGATCTACTGACCTTCACATTCATGTGTCACGGTCCTTTAGTAATAGTGTCAGTGTACCTGCATGAAGATCAATCGAATGGTGACAACATACAAAGACATACTTTCATTTATAGCTATTTGATTGGTCAAGGAGAATCAAACATCTTGTATAAACACAAAATTGGAACCAAAAAACCAGTCATGTATTAATATAAGAGAAAATAATTTTACAACCTTAATGCCTTGACGTTGCAGCCTCCTTCGACGGGTTCAGTCGGGCACATCTCAAGCATTCATCAGGGATTAGACTTGATAAAGGAAATGGCCTAAACTCTCTCTCGACAATGGATTCCTCTCTACGTTATTCTTCACACCAACTATAGTAAGGACTACTCATCTAGCTCAAAATATGTGAGAAGGAAGTATTTATAGGAGAGGAGGAGGCTTGGGATAGGCCTTATCCATTTGGGTAGTTGCACAAATGTAGGAAACAAGAATCCAAAGGGAGGATTTCGATGTTATTCATTAGAACAAACCATGATGACTCCACTCACGAAGTAGTTAGGAATGGAAACTTCACTTCTATTTTAAAAAGCATTCCAAAAAAAACTCGACGCGGGTAAGACATTGAGGCAAAGCGCCAATGGGCACGAGGCCTAGTGTTAATTGCTCTATGGCCACGAGGCCATAATTTCCTACCACTGTCGACTCAGAAACACATGTTTTTGAGAGCTTTCTTGAAGAGTGATCAACAGAGGAAATGTTCTTAACATGCCAAGGGGTGCAATGACACTTATAATAAGGTATTAAAATACACAAAAGTCACCGAAACGGTCCACCAACATTCGGGATGGGGATTGCAGGGAAAGTGACAAAATACTGTGTAACACAAGGGAACATCTACAACTCTCCTTGATGTTTTCCTCTTTCCTTCCAATTTGATGTGCCTATTGTCACCTTGGTTGTTTTGTAGGCTTCCCAACAGTCCATGTGGGCTCCTCCAAACAACTCCTAAGGTGTCCTCAAGTTTCTCATCAACTGATCCACACATTTTTCAAAATATTTGACCCAACATCCCTCCAAAGATAATTTTATAATGATGTTTGACTTTGATATTTGTGACAACCCTAGTTAGGGCACATGTTGTAGTCCTAAATCCACCTAAAAATCAGCAAACAAGCCATATAAGGGTTGCGACATACCTTGGGAGGGCTCCTTCCTTGCCTTGTTGCACTCTAGGATGGGTATCTCCCCTTAAACACCCTTGACATAGCTCATGACTGTGTGTTATGGCCTATGGCCTAGCACAACAGCCTTGTTGTAGCACTGACCCTCCAAACAATGCCCAAACACACCTCTAAGAACATCATCCTTGCCCCTTAACAACTCGGCCTTACAGAAACCCTACTCGGCCTCTAAAACAACAACTTGGATAACCTGAATATATTCTGCACCAACCTCCTCACTCGGCCTCCATTGCAACTTTAGACCTGCTCCTCCATGCTATCTAGGCCTCCCCTTCTTGTTGCGGCTAAGGCTAATTTCAAAGCTTCTTTTCTTGAGAGGACGTTGCACCAAATGGATGCTCAAACAACTTCGATTCACCCTCTATTTATATCCAATGAGGGGCTTCCCGAATTGATGAAGAGACACGTCTATTGGCTAATTTTTACATCAATCCTACATGACTTGAAAACCAATAATTACTTTCCAACTTCAAAAATTTATTTCTTCTCAATTACAACTCAGAATCAGAGGATTTTCGATGCGTCGAATTCATCTTGACGAGCACTATTATCCTCATCCATCACATGTCGAAAAATCATCATGGTTTTGGCCCAAACATTGATGGGTGAAAAACCCCCAATCCTGGGTTTAAATCCCACAAGCCTACTTGTGGTGCTTTGACCTCCAACCCTCAAACCCTAGGGCTTGGAGTACCTCCCAAGCTAAACAAAATTCAACACCCGGAAGCTCCTTCTATGGGAGAGCACAAGGAAGATGCTCTTGAATGTGCCAAACCCTGCCATCCTACTTTTGCAGCTAGAATTGAAGCTTCTGAAATTCCTTCTTATAGTTAGGAAAATCCTACACTACTGCCACCATACCCACAAAAATTTGCTCCAGAGCTTTTTCCAAGATATGTTGAGATTTTTGTGTATTTGGGGTAGCACCAGTTATGCTCTAGATCCTAAAATTTTTGGAGGGACCAGAGTACACCTGATCTACAAGACCCAGAAATGGAGTTGAGAAATTTCAAGTTGTGTTCAGGTTATTCAAATAATTAATAATTTTTTAATGGATTTCCCAAGTCTAACTTAGGAAAATAAAATAATTAAAGTGAATCAATTAACACATGTTGAAATTGTATTAAGTCACATGGATCAAGCAGTATTTTAATCTCAGTTGTTGATGGATGATTTAATCTCGGCCGTTGAGGGGTTCAACGAAAAAGTATAAGAGAAAGGCTTGAGGGTTAGTTGAAGACACACAATTTTTGTAGAACTGAGGAATAGATCTGGAATTCTAGGGTGGGTTTGCTAAGAATTTCTAGTGGAATTTCCTATAGTGAGGGGTATTATTGGCCAAGGGAATGTTTTGATTACGGGAAAAAAGAGACCGCAAGACGCAAGAGGATAAACCACAAGGACAGCGCAAAGAGGCTTCAAAGCAACGCAGAGAAACAGGGACAACGCAGAGGCAGCTAGGGCCACGCTGGGCTGACACTGGCCAAGAAGAGGTTGTGCAGGGGTAGCGTAGACCCTCCCAGGGTGACGCAGGCCCTCCTAGAGCCACGCAGAGGCTGACGCAGTCCCTCCAGGGAAACACTGGGGCTTCACAAGTAGCACTGAGGGTTTCTAGGGCCAGATCTGGGTTAAGTCCTGTAAATCTCGTTTGAGGGTGTGGACTAGTCATATTTTTAGCACTAGATCTTCAGGTTAGTTGCAGATTTTATATCTTTTATTCTTTGTCGGGTTTTCCAAGTGTGGAGCATAGATTTGTTGTACTCAAAACTACTTAATAATAAAACCCTCATATATGTTGAACCAATTTTCCCGCTTTGGGTTTTTCCGGGGACTAATGTCCAAAAATCCATGTGTCACTTTGTTGCATGAGTGAATTATTCAGTAAATGATCCGCATGTGTAGGCTGTAGTTGTGTTTATTTTCATTATTTTTCTGAATCTAATTTCTGAAAATAACTTGAAATAATTAAGTCAAGTAGGAGAATCTAAACCAATACATGAACAATGTTTGTTTGAATTGTGTGGGTCTACCTTTGGTGTGCCCTAGATTTAGCACCAGAACCCGTCAGTCCTCCATGCCAATTTCCATCGTGTCTACGTGTATGTTCAGGTATTCTTCCCACTCTCCCATCAGCTGAAAAATTTCCTCAGATGTGCCCTCATGATAAGCTATAGTCGCATCATTTATGAAAATGGAGACTGGCCTACGGCCCCGAGTTCTGTCTGCAAAGGAGCTGGGTTGACAAAGTGTCGAAGACTCCCTGGTTCTTTTGCCTTGACCCTTGAACTCGGACCACTTCTTCCCTTCACTTATTTTGTCTGAGGCCTTTTGTCGTACCTGCACATGGGAGAATATGAAACAATACTAATATCTTTCCCAAGTGGTAGCCCGAGCCTAGAAGCACCCAGCTTCCAGGAAGCACTACCCCACCACACACCTGCCAAAGAAGAAACATCAGTCAGTGATTGCCAATGTAAAACCCAAGGGAACGACCCCCTCTTTTTCCATTGCAGGCTTCCACTACAGACTACCC
This sequence comes from Pinus albicaulis, assembly GCA_034641835.2. Lineage (NCBI taxonomy): Eukaryota > Viridiplantae > Streptophyta > Pinopsida > Pinales > Pinaceae > Pinus > Pinus albicaulis. Next base: position 1,349,560,520 of record CM076574.1, on the reverse strand, counting down.
AAAACAGAGACACGACCCCTTGAAGTCCAACCATACCCCTCATCCTCTTCAAGATTTGGAATACAAAGTCGTCAATAGTCACAGCCACTTTGACCAATTCCAAGGGCTTGATAATTGGGTTACTTAGAAACATTTTCAGTCTCCACAACCAAGGCATAAAGAGGTTGTAGAGAAATATCCCACAGAGACGTAACCCGTCGACACACCAAAGAGTATACACAGTCCCATTCCAAAGACAGAGCCCATAGACCCCACAAAGACTTAACCCACTCTAATACTTCCAATAGAAAACCTAGGCCTTGACCAAAAAAATACAAATAAACAACACCTAGAAACAAAACCGAGACAAAAAACACCCATATCCCTATCCGTTCGAGTTCATAAAAATAGGTAATCATAGAGCCATACCCCAGAATTTAACTCCAGACAATATAACCCCATCTTGGATTAAAAAAACCCTGAAAATTACAAACATAAAGAGAATACATGACATAAGGGCCTGCTTCGAGTCCCATACAGACTCATAAAGTTGCATAGAGCCCATCCTCCTCTGAAACCCCAACGGTGCTAAACCAAACAATCCCGAGTCCAACAAACGATACAACCAATGCATGGGGGAGTAAAAAAGAAAGCAGGCCACATACCTGTGTACCGGTGTGAGGAGAAGCCAAGACTAGAGCCTGCGCCAACCTATAGATCCCAACGCCTTATCCAACTCATATAGCCAGACACCAACATACCTTGATAGTCCACTCAAAAACACCAAGCAATTTCCAACCTCACACCCAAGATGCCTTGGAAATTTTCAGAGACAAATGTTGTTTTCACATTCAGCGATGACCTTACTATCTCACGTTCATGGAGCCACCACTCCATATGCCTCGAGCATGTGGAGGGTGGTTGGGATGTTCCTCAGGAAAACCCCCATTAATTCACCATGATGATAGTGCCCTCCATCTCACACCCCAATAGAGGGTCCCTGTCGCTTAGTTTAAATATAGCTAAATTAAAGTAAAAATATTGAATCCAAGTTACTGTTAAGGTTTAGAATCTAGACAATTTAGCCTTTATAGATTGGTAAATTTAGGTATTTTGTTAATTGTAATCCCTCATTGTGGCGGTGGAGAAACCAATCCTACCCAACAACAAGAATAATGTCTTATTATTCCCTCACATAGCATGAAGTATAAAAATAGATTTCTATGGACATTTTCAAATACTATAGTTCATCTTTAAAAATATGTGATATTTTTTATAGCTTATTATATTGTTTTGAAAAATTAATTAATTATGTGAATATTGTAATTAAAAAATACATTTTATTTATTTATTTAAAAAAAGAAAAAATTAGAAAAAATTTATTCGTTGAAAGATATGAAAACAATAATTAATTGTAGTTGAATATTACATAATAAAAAGACTATATATATAATTTAAAAACAAAATTAAATAATTATGAAAATATTATAGTTAAGGAAAAAAAAAATTTATTTAAAAAAATAAAATTAGTGGAAAGATATATATATATATATATATATCCTTTCAAAATTAAACACAAATACATTTTATTTTTATATAAAATAAATAAATAAATCACTAACATATTTACATGAAAAATAATGGATTTTTATTAGTGAAATGGTTAGAGTATCCTAACCATTATAGAAATTATACAAACAATGTGTATACCAATGGATTCAATCCGATCATGCAATGTACTAAAGCGAGATACTGAATCCTTCTACAAATTAATTGCGGAAAATAAAAGATGATTGCACAATCACACCAAGTAAAAGAAAGAAGTAAATCAATCCACAACACATATATTTTTCTTGGGGAAAGCCTGCTGCTCAAAACCCCTCTATCTCTATTGTATAATGAACCAAGGAATCATGAAACAATTACAATGCACTCTTCTCACAAGATTATGTTGCATTATCTTGACTGTCTCGTATTGATCCAGACAAAATTGGTCCAACACTTAGCCAATTTTCAGCTTGTCTTTAGCCTGCCTTGCTCACGCAATTCATGTGGAATGCAATCCCTCTTATTTAGGAATTTCATCCTTCCTTGACTGCGCAAACATCATGGGAAATCCTATGGCGTTTTAACTGCATTTGGGTAGTTTGCTAAAAATACAACTAATATTTAACTTCCCTTTAACCTTTGTCTCAACTGGGTCTTCATCAGAACTGACATGCATACAACTATTAATAGTCAATCATCAGTCACTTGACAGATCACTACATTTGAATTAAATTTGGTTTAATTCACTTGACCTCTCACTAGTACAACAATAAGTTACAACTAGTTAAACTGATTTTAACTCACTTAATTGAGTTAACTTATTTCTCATGCAGTAAACTAATACACTAATTGCAACTTGGACTCTAAAGCAAATAGAATCACTCTACATGCCTCACCAACCACCCTCAACTCAAAATTCATGAGTTAACTCAGTCTATCACACTAAGTTAACAATTACAAGTGTTTATGAGATAATATTACAATTTATTGTCCAATTTAATTAAGGGAAAATTAAATTAGACACATTTCCAATTTATTTAATAAATTGTCTTGCACACTAATGTATCGCTAGGACTCATCATTGTATGACCTGTTGTTGGACTATATAAATCACTTATTAAATGACTGAACATCATACATTTAATTATCAATCCAGGGACGTCTGTTTATTCCAATGACAGTTGCACTATCTGTGCCGATACACCAACCAGAAGTAATTCCAAAGAAAAGAAATCATCGCTGAAGTAAATTTTGAAAATAAATCACTCATGTAGAAATAAAAGAATCCACAAGATTGAAATCACACTTCCATTGATCTATCTAGCTCGCCACATAATAAGTACCCAGCTGGTATCTCTATTATCACATGTGTAACAGCATATAAAGTATTGAAATTGAAGCAGATATATTCTCAGTTGAACAGCACCAACAACACTCTAATGATACATAAACTAAAATACAATTACATACACACAACTACTTTAATCACTGCAATCCCTGCTAAGAAGGAGGGCCCTTCCTCCCTAGCAGAGCACAGGTAGAGAATGAACATTAACTGAAACTAAATAGAATCACGCATGTAACAAAAATAACAGGATAGTCTGTATTAATCTAAACACAATTACAGAGCCAAAACAATGTTGTTCTCCGCTAACCTCTCGACCTCTAGGGGTGAGAGATATATAGTGGTTACATCAAAAAATCCAGGGATAGATCAGTCATGAGAATCTTACGATTCTCATGCTGACCGAAATAGAACTCATACATTTATAACCACTTCCTAATAAAGTTCTAATTAGAAAATAAAATATTACAATCGGAGCTGCCCTTAGGCTGTTATCCCAAAAATATAATGTTAACAACTCCTACAGCTATCATAATGAAAACACAGTTGTAGTGCAACCGCCAAAGGACAGATCAACAACAATATAGACAAGAGTGGTCAATGGTACAATTGTATCAGCAGTTCGCCAATGATTCTGTAACAGCAGAGTGTAATAGCGGTTTGTTGGCGGGTCTGTAACAGCAAGGTGTAACAACATCGCTTTGTTATAACAACACAATTCAAAATGCTCCTGTGAACTTCATGTCCAGGATCTTTGACATCTGAAAGGACAACACAAATACCACCGACCTTTCTCCAAACATTCACCATCAATTATTCATAAAAAAAGGTATAATAGATCATAATAATTAGTGAATTCGAAAAGTAACGAAAGCAAGGTGAAACAGCACAAGTCAGGGTAAAAAGGTAGGAAAAAGGGGTAAAGATACTCCCATAGGTTATGGTTATGAAGCAAAATAAAGAATATAAGTGTAGGAAAAATGTGCAAAACCAGCACCCAACATCTCCCCCCAACTGAAATACTTGCATGTCCTCATGCAAACTCATATCTCATGGGAATATCTTCGGTGCAGGTCGGTGAGATCATAAGCACCAACTGTGTCCTCGTCTGCAGACCTGTATCCCTGATTGGCCATCAACTGTCGTACCCAGGATTCTGACTCATACTTGCTTAATTCGTAATTGGTCTAGTTGTCCTCAATATGCAACCAGATCAAAGGAAACTTGAACTTCAATCCCAACCACAAAGCACCAAGAGATTGTACAATTTGTGCATAGGCTGGTACATGTGTAACAACCACCATGAAATTCTAGAATGGGAATGGATCTCCCTTCAATAGCTCGGCACTGTTGGCTTCCGTGCATTTTAAAAACCCTGTCAAAGCTCGGTTCTTCATCATTGTGAATTGGTTGAGGCAGAAACCCACAATTCTACTTCTATAAGTGGCAGCTAGTTCTTTAATCCTAGGGGTACCCAGTATTCTCCTGAATTCTCGTCTCAGCTCAGCAACCAGTCCTGGTTCTGCCCGAACCCACAATGATGTATTCTCCTCATTATTCTCCATAGATTTAATGGCCAGATGGCATTCAATCTGATTCCTCATGAAGGATACAAAAGCACTTAATTGAATATCTCCCATATAAGAGAATATTGTCACAATCATTTGCATACTCACATGTTCATAAATAATGTTGTGTAAAAATAATTCACACAGCAAACTTTTCTCATCAAAATCTGAGGCACAAAAAACATCCAGAAACGTACGAGTGGAGGAACATAAATAAGTTGTGTCCTCCATAATGGCTTTCAATTGAAACAAGAAGTAACGTTCCCACAGAAAAATAGGATAGGATGGAGAAGGCCGCCTACAACCCAGCAAGTTGACGGCGAGATCATGAAGTCTCTACTTATCTATGGTGAGGTCTCGAATCTGCTCCTGTAACATCAGCAACTATTCTTCTTGTTTCTTCAGAGCTTCTTTCTTCTTGTAATCCTCCCACCTTTTCTTCAACTCTAATTCCATCCATCTTTCATGTAAGGTGTCTATTTCTCTCTGATGTTCCTTTAGTGAAACCATCCCATCCCGAAGGGAGATTGCTTCTTGCTTCCATTTTTGTACCTCGGAAATTAGCAGAATTTTCTCAAAGTTCCATCTCGAGATGGGACTTGGCGATCTCCTAGATTCAATACCTTCATCAAAAATAGGTGTACCAACCTCTGCTTCATGGGGTTGTTCCACCTCTGTTTCTAGTTCTTGTGTAACAGCAGCCTCTTCAGTGGGTTCTTGTGTGTCATCCCCTTTGTTTTTACCTAGAGTCACCTCTGTGTCCATTGTTGTTTCTTCTACAATAGGATTGGCTTCCACAGGTTCTTATGGGTTGAATTCTAGGTCGATTTTTACAGGAGGCTCTGCTTTAACTGTCGGTTCTTGTGTAGCAACAATATCATCAACAGGTTCTTGTGTAATAGCCTCCTTCTATTCTGTTTCTACTTCCATTGGGCTGATATTTTCTCTACGGGCATTATATCCCACTGCTGTTAATTTTTGAAAACACGTTATACATATTGACACCAAAATTTCCCTTCCCTTAGATAATTTCCACTTCAATTCCTCATTTTCCTTTCTTAAATTTTCAATTTCTAAACACAAGGCATTGGTTTCATCCTTACCTGATGAGGAAGGTTGCCTTTCTTCTTCTAAAACTTTTGCTTCCATCTGCTTCTCGGCCATAGGCAAGGGTTTTGCAGGTATGCTAACCTTCGCTCTTTGTTTTGGTCTTCTGTCCCCAATTGGTTCATCAATAGGCTTCTTCCCAATTCTAACTCTAGCTGGCTGAATCTGGGTCTCCTCCTTTGTCTGACTTCCTCCTGAAGTCATGGTTTTTTTCCCCCGACTTGTCCTTGGTCTTTTCCTCTTGAATTCTTCCCAAGTTTTCCCTTGTTGGCCTAGGGCATCCAACACAATTAGCTTAATGAGTCCGTGATTAGTTACACATGCCTCCGGGTGTGCTGTTGTTTTTACTGCTGCTGCCATGTGCTCGATGTTTCCAAGAAAATAGAATGGAAGATTGATTCCTTGTTGGTGTCACAGGTGGTTAAGAAGAGGAAAGTGATAGTTGAACACTATCGTGGATCTCCCTTCGCAAGTGATATATTTGATCAAGCCCAGGGCAATGTCTTCCCAAGGATGAGGAAGTGACAATCTTTCAATTCCTCTCCTTTCTTCTTCAATTTCTCTTCCCCTACTAGGAAATCCTCTTTCAAGGAGGGGTCATTGATTTTTCTATTAAACCACCTCCGCCCTTCTACTGGTAATGAAGTTACCCGAGAAATTACCTCTTCAGTCACCTCCACTTGCATACCTCTTACTCGAGTTTGATTATTATTCAAGTACTGAGCAAATTTAATTGCCACTGCCTCGTCTGAGCGTTCAAGCTTCTAGAAAAACTCAACCCATCCAACATCTTTGAATATATGGTAAGCCTCTAGGAAATTCTGCAGAGCATCCATAGAGTCCGGCTCATGCCTGACTGCTATTCCACCCATATTTGTTGTTCGTTTCTAAATTTGCATCTTAATGTTTGACAACACTGTAATATCACTGTGATTCTGAGTTCACTTCTTTTTTGTTTAGTCCTGCTGTAACATCACTGTGTCTCTGAAGTAGTTGTTTCTCGGCACCTCTTCTTACCCCACTCGACAAGTTTACAATGATAATGCAAGGTTTCAGAAGGATTTTGATGAAAGGTGATGACTTTCACGGTTTTACCAAATCATACCCTACATTGATATTCATAAATGGCTTATTATGGAAAGTGATGGGATTTCGTACACACGCTCTTTTCCAACTGGATTCAGTCATCATTAGCAATTTTTTTATTGATTAGGTGCATGCGAATTTAATAGATATTTATGATTGCAGCCTTTTTGCAATGATTTCAAGTCATATCCCCTCCCCCACTTTAATTGTGACAGCCACCCACGGTCATCACAGGAGTGTCATTACTTTTTCAATTAATCATCGAATCATCAATTACAATCATTTACCTTTTTAATGACATACCGGAGGTGATGTGGAGGAAGACTTGAGTTGACGGCGTCCTGCTTGCAGCGCTCGTGTTTTTGTGTTTAGTTGGCATGGTTATTGTTGTTTATAGAATAAATTACAAAGAACAGTATTCGTGGATGTCGGTTGTTACATGTGTAATAGCCAAGACAACTTTTAAATTATTCTAAAAAAAACATAATAATCAGAAGAATTTGGTACAAAAAAAGAAATTACATGAATATCATCATCCTATGACATAGATCATGAAGGGAAGATGATATTACAGGGAGAAAAACTTGCGTGTAACAACCACCACAAGAGTGGTTTTCAACTGTTATTGACTGTCTGACTGCGCTCCGAAAAGGGGTTTTCACAGTTAGATTTATTTTGTTTTTATTTTATTTTGTTATTATATATATATTAAACAGGTGTAACAGCTGCCACAAAGGTGTTTTTCAATTGTTGCACTTATTGGAATTGCAACTTTTAAGGTTGTAGAGGAGAATGTTCCCCTGTTGTTGTAACATGAAGATCAGAGTCCGCGACAATGTTGACAAATAATTCCTTCAAAGTGGGTTGATGATATAACCTTAGACGATGCCCATTAACCAGTAATGACGTCTTAGCACTATCAATGGTGACCAATTGTACAATCCCATTGTCAAAGACCGTATCCACTTCGTAAGGACCTAGTCATCTAGTGCAGAGCTTGCCTTTGAAATATTTGAACCTTGAACCATACAAAACAGCCCAATCTCCTTTCTGGAAATTTTTCTTCTTAATAAACTCATCATTCCATTTGGATCTTTGTTGCTGGATAATATCTATTTGTTGAATGGCAGCCAACCGTTTCTCTTCCAACACATTGAGTTGGTTCAATCTTTGAGTCTGTGTTATACTCAAATTTAGATCGACTTGCAATGTTGTTCTTAATGTCTTTATTTAAAATTATATGGGGAATAAGGGATTCTTACCATACACAAGTTCATACGGTGAGAAGCCTGTAGTACTCCTCCATGTTGTCAAGTAAGCCCACAGTACCTCTAGAAGTTTCTCAGCCCAATTTCTTCGATGGATTGCTACTGTCTTTGTCAAGATTCCCTCAATGACTTTATTGGTGCTTTCTACTTGACCATTTTCTTGCGGATGATAAGGTGTGGTGATTCTATGATGAATTCCATACTTTTCAACCAACTTCTTCCAACTTCTTGATAAAATGAGATGTGAACTGAGGACCCCCATCTGTCACTATCTCTCTGGGTATCCCGAAGAGAACAAAAATAGCTTGAAACAAGAAGTCTGAAACATCCTACTATGTCGCTCTAGTTAGTGCCCTTTGTTAGTATGAATCCTTTGTCGAAGTGTACGAAAAAGGACCACTTTAGCTACGCATAACTAATAGCCCTAACAACAAAAGTGGCTGCCAATATCTTCAGATATGCGGTTAGTTGAACAAAAAGAGCTGCAAAAAACCAGATCTATGCATGGAAAGACATTAAGCAGAAAAAACAAGGGTTTGCTCCATATACCAATAGACAAGACAAGAACAATTTTTGAAAGAATTTTTATATTAATCGGGCACCTTGGAGGAAAACAAGAAGGCGTATCCAATTCTCCTCAGTGGGATGGGTTCTTGGAAGTCCTCAGCACTTCAGATCTAAGATTTCTCTCTCTTGTTGGTGTAGAAAACCCAATGCAAAGAATAGAGCTCAATGGGAGCTCACACAAAAAATGATGGAAAAATGGGACCAAGTGTATAGATCCAGAGTGATCTAATAGGCAACAAAAGGTGAAGAATGGTAGGAAAAACCCTCCTATTTATAACAAAATATCGGGTCATTCTAGATCTTGGTGCATGATTAAAATAATGTTAACCAAATCTAGATCCACCTTTTATGGAATATTTTATTATATTTGTTGGAGGGAAAAGGTATTTGACTTGGGTCAAATACCTTGATTAGTCAAAAATAAATAAATAAATGATTTATTTATCTTTTTAATGAAGTGGTTGGAAGATAATCAAATAAATAATGATTTATTTAATTATTTGTGGGTGATTTGGTCATATTTAACAAGGAATATTATCTAAATAAGATTTAAATAATTATTCCTAGAAAATAATAAGATAAATAAAGCTTTATCTAATTAATTTCTTTGTTTTTGGGTTAAACATGACTGGGAATAATAATTAAATTATGGTTTAATTAATTATTCCATGAGGAAAATTAAACAAAATAGGTTTGTTTAATATTTCCCTTTGGGGTTTCCTGTTTAGACCATAAACAACCTAATAAATGTGGTTTATTAAGTTATTTAACATAGTGAAGGCAATTTTACTTAGGGTAAAATTGGTCTTACATGGTGTACTTGGGTCCATCTAACGATAATAGGTTAGATGACCAAAAAATGGTGTAACAGATTGCCCCCCAGCGTGCGAGTGTCAGGAGCAAATCGTATGACCGAAGTACGTTGTAAGAACTCAATCACCAGACAACAAAAGGGAAGTGAGAGAGAGAAATGCAAGGTAGATAGTGTGCTGAAGAACTAGACCCTGAGGAGACGAGACTCGCAGGTGCAACAAGTCTCTTTTTATGAGAGGGTACTTGTGTTGAAGGCGGCGGGGGAGGCATACCTATGCCCGCCGAGACAAAGTACAAAAGAATAGTGTGTCCAGTAAGCAAGGGACTGAACCATAGAGTACAGCCGGCATAATCATGAGCTAGAGAAAAATACAATGAGGAATCCCACATACATGCTGTGCCTGGGATAACAACCAGGACTGGGACAATAATATCTGATTACATGAGATAAATACAACCCAAATGCCCCCTGTAAATGGAGAAGGGCTCACAAAATCTGACTGATACATGCAAATCAAAGAGGCGCTGCAAGTGGCTAAGGCCAACATTATCCAATATCTGGAGCTGCATCGAAGGCTGCAAGGAAGAGGTCATCCTGGCATGTGGGGGGCTACCTACAGGGCCACCCCCTCATGAGGGTCGATACATCTCACACACACCCGGGAATCATCAAGAGCTGCTGCTGTATCACTGAACCATCAAGTATACGGATCTCGGTCATGCTGAAAGGAGCTGGAGAAACAATCAAGTCAAAGGGAAATGAGAGATCCCTTTGCCTGATCCGAGGAACTGAACAAGAGTGGAAGCTGGAACCAAGGTACACCGCCCTCTAGACCTGGCTTCTGGAATGAATGAGCTGATGTCGACAGAAGGAGGTCCGCCACAGGTGAGGCAATGAGAAATCCTCAACTAAGGCGCGAGAGAAAATAGTAGAGCGATGGACAGACTGACACTAATGATGATAGGGAAATGGAAAGGACTGAGTAGCGAATGGACGACTTCCCTTGTTAGAGCATAAAGGGCATGAATGACATGGCAGCTACTGACACAATATCATAAGGGATAGGGGACAGTGGGACTGAATGTCATAATGTGCGACACAAGAGAGAGACCAAGCAATGAAGGATGGAGGGCTATGGCGGGGTACAAAGGGACTCGGGATAAACTCCATGAATGCGATGATGACTCAACTTGGATGCGCTAAACAAGGGCGACTCGATGGTGCTGCCACACAGTAAAGGCCCAATGGGGGACCATGAAAACATGAGTACAAGGTGGGAACTCATGACGAAAATCGACACGAACATGGACAAGTATGGAGGCGAAGTGGTGCCCCGAGTACAAGTGTCGTAAGTGAAAAAATTCGATTTAAAGTGGAGGTGAAGTGGCCCTTCTTGGACAAAATAGGTCCTGATGAAGGATGAAAGTACAAAAAAGATGTCGGCTATCTAACAGAAAATAAAACACGCATCTCAGAAGGGAAATGCTAAGGGTAATATTTCTTAAGATAGAGTGCATTGCGAGGATTAGGAAGAGGATTGCCTTCGAAGTCCTCTAAAAAGTATGCCCCCTTACCAAGATCCTTACTAATGACGTCAGGGTCTAGCCATAATGAGTCGAACTTCCCGTGACCAAGGAAATCATGGGCCTGGTCATATACTAGAACAAGGTCGCCTTCGTGAAAAGGACGAGGCTGGACTTTTTGGTCATATTGAGCTTTGGTGCGTTTCTTGGCCGCTTCTATGGTCTGCAATGCAACACGGCGGACTTCAGAGGCACGCTCAAGTAGGATAAGTCGTTGTTCTAGAGGTTATGTGTCAGGGAGAAGTTCAACATCTAGATGAAGGGAAGGGATTTCACACTCGATCGGTAAGACAGCCGCCTCTCCAAAAACGAGGTGAGGAGGGTTATGGTTAAGGGGCATGGGTGCCCCCGAGCATGGTGTGGTCATGCCAAAATGTATTTAGAAAAAGGGGAATCGAAACACATTTTAATGATGTGGTGTGCCATTTGTTCTTGTTATGGTTATGCAGTTTGAGAAAGGAAATGGAGGATTACCAATCTTTTTTGGTACTGCATATAGGGATCAAATGGACTTTAAGTTTCCGAGTTGGCATACCTGGTGTCACTATCCCAAAAAGAGGATTTGGAGATAATGAATTGATGCTCTCATAGAAAAGCTATAGGTTGGTCAACAATAATGTCTAAGAGATTGGGTTGCTGATGTAAGATGAGGGAACGATAAGGGATATCATCCCTAGAGTGATCTGAAGTGATATGGGACTCTAGAGGTTCTTCTAAATGTGGAAGAATACTGGGACTAAAGTCAACATGACCAGATACACTAGGAGAGTTATGGAGAATTGCTTCTCTTGGTCTCTCAAATGTGGGTGCCCCCATACCCAAACATTGGGTTTCAATGTAATGGCCACAAGGTGGATGTGGTGTGAACGCCTGGGTTCGATGTAAGGGGGAATAGATAACGTCAGGGGTGGGGATTTTTTCCATAATGTCGTCATCGTGATAGAAGATGGGGTGAATGGTGGAAGAAATACCACCTGACGTGGTGAAGTGACCTGAATCATCATCATGAGAAGAGAGATTCACATGCGCATCATCACAAGGGGTGACCGAAGAGTAAGTACATAAAGGATATATCGATGTTGAGCCCAAGATGATCACTGAAGGAAGGTCAAGCGAAACAACAGGGGAGTATTCAGATGGAATGTTCCCCGAGGGTCTCATGGATGATGATAGGTAAAAAATGTTGGACGAAGGCTCCGTCATCTCGACATCAGGAGGGGGAATGTCAATGGGAGTAGTCATATCTGGTAGTTCTGCTGAAGCAGAATGCGCAAATAGGGGAGAGGTGGACTCATTGCGCTTGGCCTTGAATTGGTGGACCGCGGCGAGAAAGGTGCGGAAGTCCTCGAGGCGGGAACAAAGGTGGGTGTAATGGCCATGGAGATCACACAAAGCACAGGGGTGGTTGGTGTGAATATTCTTGGGGTTCTTGGTCGCGGTCGCGGAAGGAACAGAGGCTTCCGGGACCGTGGACTCAGGGAACACGACATTAACCATGGGCTTGAGATGAAGAAATTCAGGACAGGTATGGGTGGCGTGACCGACAACATCACACAAAGCACACTGGATGGTATGATTTGGAGGCTAGGAAGGGTGTGTCGGGTTGTCCTTTTATGCCCCCTTGCGGGCTTTGCCCTTCGTACCCGAAGCAGTCGCAACAAGAGGTGGTTCCTGTTGAGGTGACTGAGGCACTGTTGCAACAGGAGAAGTCATGGGGACCGGTGGAACCGGGGTCAAAGCAATGTAAGGTTTGGGTTGACCATGCAAGGTGGGGGCTGGAGGATCAAGGTACCAGACAGGAATCCCAAGGGTCAGGTTAGGAAGAGAGAGGGTGGCCATGACAGGTACCGTGGTCACTCTTGGTGGGGGAGCTAGGAACAGTATCTGACCAGCAGGGTAATGACCAGGAGGGACGACTCTGAGATGGTTAAGGCCTGGGGGAACTGATCCAGGAGGATAAAAAGGTTCAGGGATACCAGCTGAGGGGGGAGGGCCAGAAGGAGGAGGTCCGGCTGGCTGAGATGAATGGCTAGGAGTGGGTTGCGGAGGGCGAGGGGGAGGTTGCTGACTAGCCGAAGCAGGCCGCTTATGGGCAACCTGAGACGATTGCATCATGCAAACATTCGATAAGCTGGGATCAGTGATAGGAGGAGGGGGGAGACCAAGAAAAGTTCCAAGCAGGGAGGAATCTTTCTAGACGCCGGGGGAGACACTGGTCAAGGAGTCGACAGTTTGCTTATTGGCTACAGAAGAGATAGTCGTCTCAGGTGAGGTCTGAGATTTTGGCTCATGATATGTCAACTGGTCAATGGTGACTATCTTTCCATTATGGGGGAAAGACATCTTTCAGAAAACCGCGGATGGGACAACAGACATAGCATAGGTGTAGCTTCGCCCCAATAGAATTTTGTAGTCTAGCGGGGCGTCTATGACTTCGACGTCAACGCAAACAGTCTTACCGGCGAGGGTGATAGGACAATTACGAAACAGGCCAATGGGCTGGGAGGCATGGCCGTCCCACGCTCGAAGGGTGATCGTGGAAGGGGCCAACTCAGGGGATCCAAGTTGCTTCCAAACCGAAGCGGACATCACGCAGGTGGATGCCCCCTCATCAATTATACATCGGGAAACGTTGGCGTTCCGGATTTTGACTGGGATTTGGAAGGCGACAGAAAGAGGGAGAGGAGGATGGTTCGATTGAGTGGCGTCGAAAACAATCATTTGGTCATCAGAAGGATCTACAGCGCCCACGGCAGGTAGTAGAGCCTTCTTTTGGGAAGGGCACGACCGGAGGAGTTCCAGTGTGGAAATGGCAGCTGGGGATTGCACCAAATCATCTACTATGCTATACGAATGAGCAGCTCGACCGGAAGCAGCGTTTCGACGTAATGGTCCCTTAGGAATCTTGGTATGAACCTCAACTTTGGGTTGAGGGATATGTAAGGGGCCATTGGATGTCGAAAGAGGCTCTGTAGAACCTGAAGAAGGAGGCTCGGGGGCAGACTGAGCAGGAGGCTTGGGGTACTGGCGAGACCGAGTTTGAAGGTTAAGGTCAACGGTTAGAGGTGGATCAAAGTTCATCATGAGGATCTGGTAATTGGAGGAACCAGAAGGGGAAGGTTGAGGGGCCACCTGTCCGTCAGGTGGTTGCGTAGCCATGAATCCCTGCTGTGCATCCACCTGCTCTTGAGGGGGCGGTGACTGCTGTTGCAGGGGTTGAGAAGGAAAGGGAGGCAAAAGCGCATATGCTGGAGGAGCTGGCGCACCAGGCTGTGGATAAGGGTAATGGTTAGGTTGGGCAACATTGAGGTAAGCATGAGGTTGGGCAAAAGGATGAGGCATGCCATATCCTGGATGCGTGCTACCGGGAGGGGGAGAAGTGCAGGAAGTGGTGCCCCCTCCCCCAGGAAAACCATAGCTCATGAGAGGTTGAGCGGATGGATGAGAGATAGATCCAACGATACTGTCGGCGGCATGAGGTGCCCCCGGTGTATGGGCATCACCGGGTCTGGGGAGATCAGGTAGGACAGTATGATCATAACCTGTCTGAGCGTAGATCAGGTCATAATTTAACGCCATTTGGAGGGCATCTTCTTCAGTTTGAGGAAAATGTGATGCGACATCTTTCCCGATAGGGGACAAGAGAGATCTAAGGAACCAGTCCATGTAGACACGGTCTTCAAAGGTAGGAGATTGACATAGGCTCTTTCTTCTCCGCCATTCCTGGACATGATCGGATAGGCGGGTCGCAGATGATTGACGGAAAGAAGTCAAAAGTTCGATACTAGTGTCATAACGAAGGGGAAGCTGGAAGTAAGATAAAAAATCCCGGGCAAGAGTTGCAAAGGTGGTATGGGAGGAAGTGGGATGTTCAACATACCACTTAGAAGCTTTGCCTGTAAGCGTGCGTTGGAACAATCTAAGACGAACAGATTCATCGGTAATGGAGGTAGATGAACACCACATGTGGAAAGATCGAACATGATTTGAAGGATCTTCTCCAACACGGCCTTCAAACTTTGGGATGTCGGAAGGGAGCTTTGTCGGCATAGCAGGCCAACTAGCGTCATGGCGTATAAGGTCGTTTATCGACCGGTCCAAATCGGGGAGGCTGAGGCCTGCCAAGAAGGGGAGCAAGGGCGCAGCCGAGGTAGTTCCTGTGGCAGTTCTGCTAGGAGTGGATCCGGCATTAGGGCCGGGATTACCGCTAGAATTAGGCCCTGGACCAGACATAGTGAAGGTGACAGGGGGAGAACCAGAAGTAAAAGGAGAACCCAATGAATCAGAAGAGGAGTCGGAGTGCGGACTCGGAGGAGGACTGGCTCGATGACGGCGGGACGGAGCAGGTTGATCGACCGAAAACTGAGGGTGAAGGCCAAGAAGTCTCCAGGAAAGGCGCCTTGGGGGCGCAATGATGACGGGAAGAAGGAAACCGAAAAGGGAAAAAAGGGACAGAATCAAGTGAGGTCAAGGGCAGAACATGTGCAGTGACAATTGATTTTAGAGTCTTTGCCAGGCGGTGTTAACCAGGCGCTTCTTCACTTAGGGTCAGTGTGTGGTGTGCGTTAATTTTAATTTTTAAAACCCTTTTTCGTTTTGAGAGCAAGAAAAAAAGTGTGCTGTGTAACTGAAAATAAATCTGCATAGAACAATATATAATGCTGAAATAACATAAAATTAACAGCTACTATTGCATCTATCTAACCCAAGGAGGCGGGTCCCTCAAAACTAGTCTAAAAAAGGGAAAAAATCTAGTCAAAACACACGGAAAAGAGGTCAATAGATCTAAGGTCAGGAGGGACAGGGATCTAAAGGATAAAGCTGCTGAAAAGAGGTGCAGATCACAACCAAGAGACAGAGGCAAGGTGGCTGGAAAAAGGGAGGAAATCAGTAAAAAGTGGAAAGGACAGGGAGGAGGTCCTAAAAAGAGGTCTAAACAAAACGACAAGAGGTGATTTGAAAGGAAGGAAGGCTGATTTAAAGGGATCTGAGGAGGAGGTTCCAGATCTGAAAAAAGGAAGGCTGAAACTCTGAAAAACAGACGGCTGAAACAGCTAAAACTCTTCCACAAAAAGTGGAGGGTAGTAAAACCCTAGGGGGCTAGGTTCCCACTTAGATGAGTAGAAACAGATCAGAACTTGGTCAAAGCGGGCTGAGACAGAGGCTGGAAAACCCTGACAGAAGCTTCAACAAAACCCAGAAAAATTGTAGAAAAACCACTGAAAAATTGGCAAGTCGCAGGTTCTGACCTGTTTTCAGTGTAGGTCGTAGAAAAGAGGCTGAAAACTGTGACCTGGAGGTACAGGTCGTAGGTTATGGGCCAAAAAGTGCAACCCCCCATTCCAGTTGTCTCGGTGGTAGATTTTCAGAAAAGTTTCCGTCTCAGTTGCGGCTGGTGTCGCTTACCTGCGCAATAGGGCCAGAAACACACGGAAGTTATAAATTTTAATGTTTTAGGGTTTTATGTGAGAAAAACAACATAAAAATAGGGAAAATAAACAGCTGAAAAGAAACCCTAGGGTCTGAAGTAGCTGGATATGCAGGAATATGAAAAACGACAGCGGTCGTAATTTAAAACTCGTGTGGAGTCGCCATTTGTTAGTATGAATCCTTTGTCGAAGTGTACGAAAAAGGACCACTTTAGCTACGCATAACTAATAGCCCTAACAACAAAAGTGGCTGCCAATATCTTCAGATCTGCGGTTAGTTGAACATAAAAGAGCTATAAAAACCAGATCTATGCATGGAAAGACATTAAGCATAAAAAACAAGGGTTTGCTCCATATACCAATAGACAAGACAAGAACAATTTTTGAAATAATTTTTATATTAATTGGGCACCTGGGAGGAAAACAAGAAGGCGTATCCAATTCTCCTCAGTGGGATGGGTTCTTGGAAGTCCTCAGCACTTCAGATCTAAGATTTCTCTCTCTTGTGGTGTAGAAAACCCAATGCAAAGAATAGAACTCAATGGGAGCTCACACAACAAATGATGGAAAAATGTGACCAAGTGTATAGATCTAGAGTGATCTAATAGGCAACAAAAGGTGAAGAATGGTAGGAAAAACCCTCCTATTTATAACAAAATATTGGGTCATTCTAGATCTTGGTGCATGATTAAAATAATGTTAACCAAATCTAGATCCACCTTTTATGGAATATTTTATTATATTTGTTGGAGGGGAAAAGTATTTGACTTGGGTCAAATCCCTTTATTTGTCAAAAATAAATAAATAAATGATTTATTTATCTTTTTAAGGAAGCGGTTAGAAGATAATCAAATAAATAATGATTTATTTAATTATTTGTGGGTGATTTTGTCATATTTAACAAGGAATATTATCTAAATAAGATTTAAATAATTATTCCTAGAAAATAATAAGATAAATAAAGGTTTATCTAATTAATTTCTTTGTTTTTGGGTTAAACATGACTGGGAATAATAATTAAATTATGGTTTAATTAATTATTCCATGAGGACAATCAAACAAATAAAGGTTTGTTTAATATCTCCTTTTGGGGTTTCCTGTTTGGACCATAAACAACCTAATAAATGTGGTTTATTAAGTTATTTAACATAGTGAAGGCAATTTTACTTAGGGTAAAATTGGTCTTACATGGTGTACTTGGGTCCATCTAACGATAATAGGTTAGATGACCAAAAAATGGTGTAACACCCTTGCTTCAACCCATTTTGTGACATAATCGGTGCAGACCAATATGTATGATTTTTGTTGTGATGAAGGATTTATTGGCCCATCAAAGTCTAGGGCTCATTTCTCGAATCATTTTATTACTATCTGAGGTTGTAACGACATATCATCTGATTTTATAGGCTGGCCCATCCTTTGACAACTATCACATCCTTTCACAAACTTCTTGGCATCCTAGAATATAGTTGGCCAGTAGCACCCTATTGATAGTACTTTATGCCCTATCCTCTTGTCAGCGAAGTGTCCTCCACAAGGTTCCTCATGACAAGCTTTTAGGATCTCAAATACCTCATGTTCTCTAACACATCGCCTAATCTGGAAATTTGGCCTGGTGTGATAAAGATTACCTTCTATCCAGGAGTAGGTAGCACTCTGTTGTATAATCCTCCTTCTTTCCTTGGAAGACAATTGGTGTGGGAATTTTTCTGCAACAAGGTAATTGGCTATATTTGCATACCATGGTGAGTGAATAGAAATGACAAAAATATACTCATCTAGAAAAGAATCCTCAGTAGCAGTGCAATTATCACTTATAGTTAATCTAGAAAGGAAATCAACAACTACATTATATTTTCCAGGTTTATCTAAAATAGTAATGTCAAATTCTTGTAACAACAATAACCATCGTGTAACTTTACCATTAGTAACAGGTTTTTTCATTAAATCTAATTGCAACATGGTCAGTGTGTACAAATACTTGGTACCCGGTGATGTAGTGTCGCAATTTGTTGGTAGCATGCACTACTGCTAGGAATTCTTTCTCAGTAACAGTGTATTTGAGTTCTGCTGGAATTAAGTTCTTGTTGATGTAATATATGGCATAATGCTTCTTATCCTCCAGTTTCCCCAAAACAACACCCACAACCATGTCAGATGCGTCTATGGCAATATGAAACGAAAATTTCTTGTTTGGTCCTCATAAAACATGTGTTGTTGTTACACAGTTCTTCAACTTTAAAAAGACCTGCTCACACTTTTTTGTCCACACAAATTCTGCATCTTTCATCAATAGTGAAAATAAAGGAGATGCAATCTTTGAAAAATTCTATATAAACCTCCTATAGTATCATGCATGTCCCAAAAAAATATGTACCTCTTTCAGAGTCTTAGGGGTCGGGATTTTCAAGATTACCTCAATTTTTGCAGGATCTACCTTGATTCCATCTGCTGAAATGAAATTCCCCAGCACAATTCCCTCAGTCATTATCTTGTGGCATTTTTTGTGCTTAGAGCAACATTAGTTTTTTCACAACGTTCCAGTATTTTCTCCAACTTAGCTAATGCTATCTCAAAGGCATCCCCATAGGGTGTAAAATCATCCATAAATATTTCAAGACAATCATTCAAAAGATCAGAAAAAATACCTAATATTTCCCTTTGAAAGGTTGTTGGTGCATTGCAGAGACCAAAGGGAAGGACTCTGTATGCAAAAGTACCCCATGAACAAGTAATGGTTGTCATGTCTTGATCTTATGGAGCAATCTGTATTTGATCTTAGCCACTAAACCCATCTAGAAATGAAAAGAATTTTTTTCTAGAAAGAGTATCCAAGACTTGATCAATAAATGGTAAGGTAAAATGATCCTTTTGAGTGGCCTTGTTAAGTTCTCTGTAGTCAACGCAGACCCTCCATTTTCCATTCTTCTTCAGAACTATGACAAGCGGAGACACCCACTGACTGTCAGAAATAGGGTAATGAAATTAGCATTAAGAAGTTTCTGCAATTATTCTCTTACTATCTCCTTAAGTGCGGGGTTCATTCAGCGCTGAGGTTGTCTAACAAGTTTGCAATCTTCTTTAAGGTAAATGGGGTGAGGTCATAGGGTAGGATGTATTCCTTTCATATCAGTATAGTCCCATGCAAATTCCTTTTTTTATTTCTGTAATAGTTGTATCAGCAATCTTTTTTGTTCAGCAGTTAGGTTAGGATTGATATTTAAACATTTTCCAAGTTCGATTTCAACGGGACTGCTAATAGTAAGTGGAGTTGTTTTCAAACGTTCAATAATTACATCATCTTCCACGCCTTCTTCTCCCAAATCTCTAATGGAGGCAACAGGGAGTGGATTACTAATAAAACCATTAATAATATCATCCTTTGTTTCATCCTTAAATTATTGTGCTTTTCCAAGCATGAGAAGAGGTAGGGAAAGATCAGATTAAAGTACAAATTCGTCCCACTAGGGACTATTCGAATCTATATGAGGTTTTTCTGGGGGATAAAGATTCAGGTTCTGAGTGGCCTCTCCATCTGAGATCACCATAGATCTAGATCTACATCTGATATATGCATCTGCAGTGCCTAGCCATGGTCTTCCCAAGATTAAAGGATGACCCCCCAGATTGGATTTGGTTTGTAAGATGAGAAATTCAACCGGATAGTTCTAGGAGGCCACAGTGATAACCACATCTTCAATCATTCCTTCGAGCTTAACACAAGACCTATCTGCTAATTCAAGAACTATAGGTGTAGGTCTAAGTCCATGAAGTCCTAGATAGATGAAGAGGTCTTTCGTCATAACATTAATAGCTACCCCTAGATCAATCAAGGTATTGGTTATAGAATGATTGTCAATATGGACAGTCACTATGGGGTTCCCTAGGTCATTATACTTGGAAAACAAAGGCTGATCAATCATAAGATCAGAAAATTTTCCCATGTCATGGATAGTAGCAGGGTCTTTAGGCTTCCTCCCAAGTCTTTTGATGCATAGATCCCTCATTGTTTTAGCATAGATAGGTACTTCCTTAAGAGCTTGTAACAGCGAAATTCATACATATAAATTTTGCAACTCCTTAAGGAATTCAGATTCAGGTTGTAAGACCAGCCCAGTTTTAGTTATCGTTGAGGGTATGGAGGATTCTGAATGTTAACAGCTCAGTTAGCCACCATAGATGTACCAGCCTTACTCGGATTGGCTATTGTAGGAACAATAGGCTTCCCCGAGCTGGATGTTACAGGTGTAACAACGGGTGCTATATCATTTGTTACATGTGTAACAACTGCCTCAGAATTGTCCATATCCTTTCTGGGTGATTCACTTTCTTCGGTAATAATGCGAGTGTGTTCAAATCTGATTACTTTCCCTGACCGAAGCTGAACCTCAATAATCCTAATAGGAGTGATAAAGTAAGTCTGGATGGTAACCAAAGCATCCATGCTCTGGGCTGCTTTATTATTTGGATTGGGGTTAGGTTGTACAGGTAATTGGGGTCGGAAAGAAGGTGTAGGATTCTAAAGAGAAGGTAGTTGTAACTGCTGCTGTTGCATTGGAATTGGAGGGGGTACTGGACCTTGACCATTTCCTCTCCAGTTCTGACCCCAAGGATTGGGTTGTGATGACAGATATTGCATTGGTGGAGGAGATGGCCACTGGTTCCATGGGGAAGGAAATTGTGTTAAGGAAGGAGTAGGATACTGCCATGGGTATTGCTGACTGTTATAAATATTATTCCAAGGATAAAAAGAAGAAAAATATAAAGGCATACCTATAGGTTTCAGCTGCCATGGTCTCTTTGATCCAATAAAATAAGAATATTGAACATCCTCGGTTGATTCTTGGAGTACCGCCTTAAGTCTTGGCAACTTGGGACACTGATTTTTAGAGTGCGCCAGCTCACGGATGTTGCACAGGCTGACACTATTCAGTCCACATTCTCTTTCCAAATGTTTCTTTTTGCATCAGGGATAGAATATTGCTAAGGCTACTTCAGCTTCTGCTTGTGTCTTCTTGACTTGTATCGTAGTGATCTGGGTAGAGGGAGTGCTAAGGATATCGATTTTGAAATCCTCGAATAAGTTCCCGATCTCTGCTCGAGTCACTCCTCCACTTGTGGACTTCTATTCCGGAGTGAGGGGTCCCAAACTGAAAATTTCCCTTTGACCAATCCTCTTGAGCTACGTAGGCAAAGCTTCATTATCTCATCAAACATTTCTTGCAATATGTCTCCTTTTCCTATTATATTTAGATGTTCCAGAAAATCATCCCTTAATCCTCTTAAGAATATTGGCTTTAGAATCTCCGCATCTAAGTTACTGAACTTAGACCTCTATAAATTGTAGTGGAATCACTCCAGATAATATTCCAGGCTTTCCTCCTCCTTTTGTGAAATTCTAAAAAATTCATCCTTCAAATCCCTGGTTCGGCAGTAGTCCTGACACTTAAAGAGAAATGCTTCTCTCATATCATTCCATGTTAGAATTGTGCCAGCACCCAATCTCATAAACCACCTTAACGCTGCTCCTTTCAGAGTATCAGGGAATAATTTCAGCTTATGGACGTCTAAAGTATAGTCATAACCTCTACACGACACATCAAATTCAAACAGAAAGGTATCAGGATCCTCAATAGCCATCCCTTGAAAGGATGGTAGGGATGATAAAGGTATGTTCTTCATAGGAGCCTCGTCCCATGTTACTACTATTGGGAATTCAAAAGTAACAGAGCTATTTGTTTTAACATTCTCGTCCCCCATGGCTGATTCTTCTTGATAGGATGAACTAGCCTCGAAGTGTACTGGAGATTGACAAATAGAAGGATCAGGTTGATCCAGGATCAATTGTTTAACAACACTACTGGCGTCCAATTTATGATCAACTAATTGTTGTTCCTCAGGTTCCTGATGGTCCCCACTGGTCTCTCCGTGTCCTTCAATTCTCAAATCTTGATCAATAATTCTCCACTGTTGTTTTGAATCTGGGGTTTTGATATCAGGAGTGGATATGCTATTCGAAGGATGGTGAGGTCCAACCACTGAAGACACCGATGGTGAGCCCGCTCAAGCTTGTTAGAGAATTGCGCAAGTTCTTACCTATCGTCTTACTGCCCAGTAACTGTGTTGTTGGAGACACTCTATAAAAACACACGAAATTTCACTTCTTAGAAAAAACTCTGGTTGATTGGATCGTCACTGCCATCCCCAACAATGACGCCAAAATGTTGGACTACATAAATCACTTATTAAATGACTGAACAACACACATTTAATTGTCAATCCAGGGATGTCTATTTATTCCAATGACACTTGCACTGTCTGTGCTGATACACCAACCAGAAGTAATTCCAAAGAAAAGAAATCATTGCTAAAGTAAATGCTAAAAAAAAAAATCACTCATGCAGAAATAAAAGAATCCACAAGATTGAAATCACACTTCCATTGATTTTTCTAGCTCGCCACACAATAAGTACCCAGCTGTTATCTCTATTATCACATGTGTAACAACGTATAAATTATTGAAATCGAAGCAGATATATTCTCAGTTGAACAGCAGCAGCAAAACTCTAGTGATACATAAACTGAAATACAATTGCATACACACAACTACTTTAATCACTGCAATCCTTGCTAAGAAGGAGGGCCCTTCCTCCCTAGCAGGGCGCAGGTAGAGAAGGAACTTTAACTGAAACTAAATAGAATCATGCATGTAACAATGATAACAGGATAGTTTGTATTAATTTGAACACAATTACAAAGCCAAAACAACGTTTTTCTCCGCAAAAATCTCGACCTCTAGGACCGAGAGATATATAGTGGTCACATCAGAAAATCCAGGGATAGATAAGTCATGAGAATCTTATGATTCTCATGCTGATCGAAATAGAACTCATACAGTTATAACCACTTCCTAATAAAGTTCAGAATAGAAAATAAAAGATTACAATCGAAACTGCCCTTAGGTTTTTATCCCAAAAATACAATGTTAAAAACCCCTACAACTATCATAATGAAAACACAGCTGTAGTGCAACCGCCAAAGGACAGATCAGCAACAATATAGACAAGAGCGGTCAATGGTACAACTGTATCAGCAGTTCGCCAATGATTCTGTAATAGCAGTTTTTTGGCGGGTCTATAACAGCAAGGTGTAACAGCATCGCTTTGTTGTAACAACACCATCCGAACTGCTCCTGTGAACTCCATGTCTAGGATCTTTGACATCTAAAAGGACAACACAAAGACCATCGACCTTTCTCCAAAAATTCACCATCATTTAGTCATAAAAAAATGTATAATAGATCACAATAATTGGTGAATTGGAAAAGTAACGAAAGCAAGGTGAAACAACACAAGTCAGAGTAAAAAGGTAGGAAAAAGGGGTAAAGATACTCCCATAGGTTATGGTCATGAAGCAAAATAAGGAAGATAAGTGTAGGAAAAATATGCAAAACCAGCACCCAACACCTATGATCCCACACAAGTGTGTGTGTTGTCATGTTGTTTATGGATGTGTTGAAGCCTGCAAAATCGCTGCTTCAAACATTGAGGGATAACCACCCGGTCGGGACCTTAGGACAGCTCCTTTTCAGTTTGGTGTGGTGGCTCCGACTGGATTGATAGGACCAGTTTCCTAATAATTTAAATGGGTTGGTAATGGAATGATTGGGTGAAAGGAAAATGGGACTAAATGACTAAAATAAACTATCTAATCTAATCTAAAACTGATAAAATAATTCTAAAACTAACCCGGGTATCGAATGTGAATACAAATTTAAATTGTTTCAATTAACCAATAACCATGAAAATTTATTATAGCTTAATTGAAATATGCAGTAACAAATAAAGATAACTCTGTTTAAGAAATTAAACAGAGTTATAATAACATATTGCATTCATCATTTATATATCATTTGCATATATTGTAAAAGATAAATATTCCTACATACTCAGAAATGATATGTATAAAGAAATATTGTGAAACAAGTACATATAAATGATAACAAATTTAAAGGAAATATCTCATAACATAAGAAAACTAGCAGTGAATATATAGAAATACCATATCCATCTTGATACTTTCCTATGCAATTCGATATCCAAATCCAACAACATTAATGTAAAACAGACTCCAAGATACATAAATGCAATTCTTAAAGGCAATTTTGCATAGAACCACCAGATGTGATCCTTTATAAAAATATAAGAGTTAATGGAGTACAGAAATGTAATCTCCAAGTCAAAATATTACAAATTCAGGACCCCTTTCTAAATGCATGAAAGGGGTTTAAATAGGTACTTAATAAAATAAAATAACTAAAACTATTCCTACAATATATCTAATCAAAAATTTAGAAACAAAAATGCGATCTTGAAATGAACTGATTCATTGATTATCTATTGCATTTGATGTGCCCAAATGGTATATTTTGAGCATTTCTTTCACTTCTTCTGGATGACTAAGCTTTGAGTGTAACTGCCCTGTATATGTGGCATCAGAGAATTCAAGAATAATGCAATCGATGGCATTTGAAATAAATTTAATCGTTTTTCGCTGACTATGAGGCTTGATAAGGTAGGTCCACATCATATCCCATGACATTCCTTGCAGTTGGTTAATTTGTTGATTCTTATTGATTATTTATTGCTTCCATCTGTAATCAGTTTCTTTTACCCTAGGTAACTTGCCTGGGGTACAATCTGAAATCAAATTGATTGCATACAGGCTATTATTCACCAGCTGTGTTACATTGTTCATCATATTTTTAGCTCTGGATGTAGCTCCTTCCGCTTTGATTAAACGTTGTTCCCATTATACAAAAATAATTTCCTTATGTCTCTCCACAATCCTGGGAAGGTTTGCTTTTCTTCCTGACTCTGAGTCTTGCCATAAAAGAAATTCGGAAAATTTTTCATCAACTTCATCAAATTCAAGTTTAAGACTGACTCCTTCATCTACTAAGGAAGATGTAATTTCACACAAGGATTCTGATTCTTCAATCTTTACAAAATTTATTTAATGGCTGAGACAATAATTTGATTGTCACCAGGGCTTCATTTTTGAACTGATCCAAATTAGGATAATTCTTAAACTTATCCAATCTGGATTGAAACATCTTCTCTTGCTAAATATTTGAAGTCTTCTCACTTTGCAGAAGAGCTTGTAATTTTGCTACCTCTTGGTTTAGCTGTTGTTGCTTTTCTAAGGTCTGTTGATCAATCTTTTTCTTTTCAACAGCAAGCTTCTCTTCTAGCTATTTGGATTTGAGCTCTTCATCCTACAATTGTTGTTCTAACTGAATAATTTTCTGCTGGTTCTCTGTAACCTGTTCTTCCAACATAGCTATTTGCAAATCTTTTTGTTTCATTAATTGTGTAACTTTAGAGGCCTTGTCTATAGTTGTAGCACTATAGGCACCTGCGTATTTAGATAATTTAGTGAGATCCTCAGATGGATTCACCTCAACATTTTTATAAACAATATTCATAAATTCCACCTGTGATGTCGAAAGTGCATCATGATCAGTTCTCCTCCTTTTCCTTTGTTTTCTCACAACAGCCTTATGCTTAGGACTGTAAAATACATCCAGAGGAGGGATTTCTTCTATTTTCAACATAATTTCACCTGTGGGATTTTCAGGAATAACTTCTATATCCTAGTCTTCCAGAACATTAACTTGGGGATTATTCTGTTGTCCTATTTGCTAGGCAAATTGTTCATATTGGCTCAGCAAATGAGGAGAAACTATAAGTTCAGCAGATTCAACTACCTTTTTAGCAGCTTCCTCTCTTCCAAGTTGAGAATATAGATTATTGTTTATATCTCCTTTTGGTGCATGTTCAGTAGCCTTACTATTTGTGCCTCCTTTCTCAGTATGCACGTTGGTATTAGTACCTGTGCTTTATTTTCCTGTCTGGGCTGAAGTCTGCCGATTATTGTGTACATCAAGTTTAGCAGCTGTTTCTTTCTTCTCAGTATTAACTTTGCTGCTAATGTCTTCTTTCTGTATAACAGAATTAGTTCCTGTTACTTCTTTCTGTGTCTGTATGATGACTTTGCTGGCAGATGTTTCTATTACTGTTTTGCCATATGTATCCTCCGTGTCCTTCTGTTGTGATTCATTCTCCTGCATAGGAAATCTTAATTGATCCAGAGGAACTTTGAGTAATCTCTGGCTTCTAAACAACATAAACTTATTCAACTCTTCAGCCTGGAATTTGGACTTGACCAAATCAAAAACTTGGGACAAATTATCTACAGAAACAAATAAATCATCGAACATATCTAGTTCATGTTTGAACTGAGCAATTGAAACAACAGTAGTAAAATCAAATGCCACCTTCCTTGGGTCATATTGTCTCCCCGGGATTATTGAAAGTTTAATATTGGTTAGCTTACCAACTTCTTTCTCAGCATGAACAAAATTATTGAGAGTATAATCTCCACATTTAAAAGGAAAAGTAGGCCACATTAGCTTCTTGTTATTCTTCAAACTTCTGGACATGCCTTCTATTGTCAGCTGATATGCAATTTCCTAAGCTAGTAGTTTATCTAGAACATAAAAAGGAAGAATGTGTGGTTCCACAATAATTCTGAAAACTCTGATATATGTGAATCTTTCTTCTCCGAACCAATCCCCAATCGAGGATAAATCAACTTTAGCTTTCTCAGAGAGTCTAGGAGGGAATCGGCCAAAAATAGTTTGATAAATCAGGATAAGAAAACCGTGAAAAACTTTGTAAACATGGCTTTTGAAATGCCCCTTCCATAAAAACTTGTGATATATATGAATAGGAACATGATCTTTAGGGGTCCATTTCCATCCTAATATGGGAAATTCATAATTGAAGCACAGGGCATCTAGAATATAAGCACAAAAATAAAAAGGAGTAGTATTTCCTAAGTTTTTGTATTTCCTATACTCAAGAATCCTATTGGCTATCTTATCAGAAAGAATGACAGCCCAGTCCATTATCTCGGAATTTATAGCAGAATGTATTAATGGCGCCATTTTTATAGAAAACCTAGTTGAGTTATCATTCCCAAACAATCTGCACATCATTGTTGTGGCATAACAGTACGGAGGCGAAAGAGACTCCACAGAGTACATACCTGATGCCTCGTGTTTGTGCTTTTCGGGAGCCCTTCTCCATTCTTTAATTGGCTCTAACCGATTTTCATTATTCGCAGCAAATTCCTTGATGAAGTCTTTGTTGTAAATTTTCTGTGGGTCCGAAAGGTGATACATTGCTTTAATGTCCTCTGCTTTGAATGACTCAAATATTGCTCCAAAAGCTGAAACAAAGGTTCTGTTTTGGATAGCCACATTATCAATTACCCACCAAATCACATCATAATATGGAAAAATGTTCGCCCGAGCTGCAATTCGGTGCAGAAATGAATTCGCAAGTGCTTGGAGGGAAGTCTCTGAATCTGACTCTGAATCATCCTCATCGGGAACTGATACTTTTGGCACAGTTACCTTAGGCTTTTCCTTTTCAATGAGGTTTAACTCTTCCCAGGATAATTTACCCAAACCTTGGCACGATGTGTTTGTAACCAACTTAATCTTAGTTGGTTTCTCTTTAGGTGCCATGGTGAACACAGGGGCTTTTACTATGACAGCAAATTTCGCCTTCCTAGATCTCTTTGACATTTTTGTATCCGGAAACGTTTCCCTCGCTCTGCGAATGAAAGGATTGGGTTTTCTTTGGTTCTGGAAAGGGAAAAACAGTTCAATCGTGGTAAAAACTCAAATGGGGATAACAACTTTATAACAATCTATTCATTGGTTTTTATTTATTATCTTCGTGTTTAAAACATAAATTCCCTCTAAAGATTCACACTCATGTATTTAAAACAAAATCATTTTCCATTATTCATTTGATTTCTTATTCAATATCATACGTACAATCGGGAGTTGGCATTTTTGAAATAAGTGTTAAAAATATTACCTTTTGAATCCTTGCGATGCGATGAATAAATAGTGTATGAGCATTAAGTAATAATCGCATCGGGAATCTTCAAAGGTACACAAAATAACATAATATGATTTATGCCGATTTCCAATTGCGATGATCGCATCGGGGATTTTCAAATGGAGTGGATCGTTAATGAGTTTCTCCAATTTCCGATTGCGATGAGGTGGGGTCCGCCACGTCGTAGTCTTTTAATCAAACAAATATAACGTTTGTTTCTTCGCAATGTAAATGCAATGAAGCGCATTGCATCGGGGTTTTGTAATTGACCACAAAGAGTTTGTTTAAAGTTTTGCGAAATGAGATTGCAATGAATTGCGTCGCATTAGAGTATTTCAAAGTAGATATGATCACTTTAAAGTTTTTTGATTTGCGATTGCGATATGACTCATCGCATCGGAGTTTTATTATAACAAGTCCATGAAAGATCATTCTCCGAAATGCGATTGCGATGAATTGCATCGCATCGGAATTATGCAAAACAAATATGAAAACTTAAAACTTATCCGATTTGCGATTGTGATTGAGTTCCATCGCATCAGAGTTTTACAAAGTGAATATAAAACTTAAAGATCTCTCTGATTTCCGATTTCCGATTACTGTACACATCAAATATTGTTAAATATAAAAACTTTATATAATATTTTGATATAATAAAAGCTTTATATCTCGTCAGATCGGAAAGTTTTTCAATGTAGTATTTGTTTATACACACTTGTTAATAAAGATATGCAATATGTCCTTTTATCAATGAAATTCTTATTTCTAATTTAAAAATGATCAGATTGTTTCTAAATATTTTATTTCTATCTAGAAAGAAAGATAAAAAGGGGACCTATTTCTAAATGAAATTTATTCTAGAAATTTAGAAATGAGGAGGGTTGTTGTACAGTACAACAATCGGCGATTCACTGGAAGAAATAGTTATCTCTGAAAAATAAAATGAACACTATAATTCTAGTAAGTAAAAATTTCTAAAGATAATGAAAACTATCTTAGGATAATTCAAATAAAATCTAACTATGAAAAATAATAAAAATCACTTACAATTTCTTTCTAATTCCTTAAGAATAAAAACATTTTTGGGTTATCTCAAGCTTTGATTGGTTGATAATAATGAAGTAAGTGGACTTCTTCAATTTTAGCTTTTGTAATATACTCTATTGTCATAGGCATTGCCTCTGCTGCCAGCAAACATTCATAGTCTCGACAGGGTTACCTTTTAACCATCAAATATTCATTATCCCATCCAACTGAGATTATAACTCTTTAAAAATAAATTCATAGGACATATTATCTTATGTTTTTTATCTTTTATTTTATTTTTTTAATTTAAGAGCCATTGTTCTGGTTTGATAGCCAGTTAGTAACAATGTCATTCACTAGTTGTAATTAAACTGAACAAGCTGGCTTGTGATGAGACCCCTTGTCTTACTTTTATAAGCCATTACCCTATTTTGGTATGCAGTGTTGGTAATGTCAATTTTATTACTTCTTATGATCATGGTAAGTAGGCTCGTGATGAGACCTCTTATCTCTTAAATTTTTCCATATAATTTCTTAGAATTACATTCTAAAAAATCACAACCTACATGGATGGGGTGAAATAGTTGTATCCTTAAGAATCAATGGATGACAATTTTCAGAGTTTTTTTTTTACTAAAGCTTGAGAAATTTTTCACTTTTTAAAGATAACCTTTCTATGCTTAATAAACTTATAATGATTTACATTTTCCTCAAGGTTTCAAAAGATCATGCAATTGTTTTGAACAAATTTTCAAAGTTTAGCATTTTATTTTAAAACTATCAAAAATTGTAATCATTTCCCTAAAAAAATCCTTATTTACACAAAATAAGTATCTATAATATTCTTTCTAAGACATTTTCTAATAGTAAAAAAATTCAATTAGAGACTATTAACAACCTTTATTTGCAAAAACAAATAAAAATTGCAGAAAGGAATATGTATAAGTAAGAAGAGGTTACCTCCTTATAAAAAGAATTTCTTTAAGACAAACCCATTTACAGGAAGAGGTTCTCTCTTTCCTGTTAAATCTTGGAGTATGAATGTATATGAGCCTATCTTTTCCGCAATCTGAAATAGTCCAAGCCACATTTTTTGAAATTTGGTATGCTTACCTTTTTCTTCATGTGCTTTATCCCATTTTAGAACAAGATCACCAATTGACAAATGTTTTGAGCCGGTGGAAATTGAATCAAAAGAAGATTTTACAAGCTGTTGATGTTTTTCATGAATATCTTTTTTATTTTTCTCTATCTTCTTCTAATTTAAGGATTTGATCAAATCTCAACTGAATGGATGAGGAAGGATTTTCTTCAATGAATTGCACTAGGGCTAATGATGGAAGAGCTAGATTTGATGGTATCACATCTTCTTTTCCATAAACTAAATTGAAAGGTGAAGTTCCTATAGAAGCTTTAAGAGTAATACGATCAGCCCATAGTGCAAAAATTAAAGACTTGTGCCAATTCTTTTGATTTTGATCAATGGTCCTTTTAATGATTTTGATGAGATTTTTGTTAGTGGATTCAGCTAAACCATTACCTTGTGGATAATAATTTGTTGAATATTTCAATTTAAAACCTTTTTTAATTGCAAATTCCATTATACTATTACTATAAAAATAAGATGCATTGTCGAAGACTAGAGTGTTAGGTATACCAAACCTGGTAATGATGAATTGATCAATGAAATCAATAATTGCATCAGAATTGGCTACCTTTAGAGGAATTTCTTCTACCCACTTTGTGAATTAATCTGTTGCTGTGAGAATGTATTTGTGCTGTTTGGAAGAATGAAGTACTATATCACTAATGATATCAAGCCCCCATTGCTCAATGTTTACTGGCTGCAAAGGAAAATCTGGCTTCCTTTGTCTTCCACTAGCAGTTTGACAAATTTTGCACTTCCTCACATAATCGTGTGTATATTTAAAAAGGGTAGGCCAATAATATCCAGCATGGATGATTTTTTGAGCTGTGGTATCACCTCCAAAATGACCACCTGCTGGTCCATCATGTAATTCCTGCAATACCTTTTTTGCTTCAGTCTTTTCAAGACATCTTAATAGGATTGAATCATAATTATTTCTGAATAACACATCATCAATGATTTCATATTTAGTAGCCTTCAATCTTAAAGCATGTTAGTTCTTATAGCTGAGATTAGAAGGAGCATACCTATTTTTCAAGTAAAATATCAGATCAGCATACTGAGATTCAGAATTTGTAACACTTATCTAACTTACTTGAACAACTTTTTCTAGATCTTGATTTTCTGGTATGTTATGAGCTCCTACTAATAATCTGCAAAAACCTTGACCTCTAACAATCTTTGCTGGTTTAATATCAATATCATATTCTTGCAAAGCTATCACCCAATTAGCCCTTTTTTCTCCTACTTCTCTTTGAATTAATAATTGTCTCACCGCGGAGAATGGGACAATAACTTTTGTGTGTGTTTTTAAGAGAAAAGGCCTAAAATTTTTGACTGACTTAAATACAGCGAAGGCTTGTTTTTCTACATCGAAATAATTCAGCTCAGCTCCTTGCAGATTCGAGCTGAAGAAAGAAATTGGTGCTCCAATTTGTTGATCATTGAGCTGTGTTAAAAAAACAACATAGGATGTTTCGGTTGCCAAAGTATATATAATAAAATCTTTAGAAAAATTGGGAGTATTCAATGCAGGTGCATTAATGATTGCCTTCCTGATTGCATCAAAGGCTTATTTTTCTTTATACCCCCATTTGAATACTGAATTTCTCTTAATCATATTCTGCATAGGTAAAACAATTTGAGAAAAATCTGGAATGAATATTTTTACAAAATTAATCTGCCCTAAAAATGATTACATGGACTTTTTATTATGAGGTAAAGAAATATCAGAAATTTCTTTAACTCTGTCAGGATCGATATATATACCATCTTTTGACACAACAAAGCCTAAGAGTTTTCCTTCATCGAGAGCAAAGAAGGATTTCTTTGGGTTTAAGGAAATACCAAACCTTCTACATCTTTCAAATATTTGTTTCAGATCATGTAGATGATTGGATCTCTTCTTTGAATAAACTGTTATGTCATCAAGATAAATGACAATTGATCTATTAATCAGACCCGTAAATGCTATGTCCATGGCTCTCTGGAAAGTAGCTCCTGTATTTACTAAACCAAAAGGAATTTTCTGATAAGCATAGGTTCCCCATTTGGTTCTGAAAGTGGTTTTCAACCTATCATCTGGATGTACTAAAATTTGATTATAGCCTGAAAATCCATCAAGGAAGGACATAAGTTCAGAAACAGCTACCTTTTGGAGAATTTGCTCCATGGCTGGCAATGGGAAATTGTCCTTTTGACATGTCTTGTTTAAATTTCTGAAATCAATACAGATTCTAATATCACCATTTTTCTTCCTGAAAAGTGACATGTTGGAAACCCAATTTGAATGCCTTACAGGAAAAATGATTTTGGCTTTCAAAAGTTTGTTGAGTTCTGTTTTGATTTGATCCTCAAGATTTGGATGAATCTTTCTTAACTTCTGTTGAACAGGCTTAACATCAAATAGCATTGGAATTGTGTGTTGAATCAAAGAAGTGTCATAAGTCTTTAAGTCCTCATAATTTCAAGAAAAGACATTTTTATATTTACTCAGAAGTTTGATAAAAGCAGATCTTTCTTCTGGAGTTAAATTGAGTCCTAGATTAACATTCTGAGGTTTAGAGTCAGAGCCAAGATTCACTAATTCAAACTTCAAAGTTGAACTTTGAAGTTAGCATAGTAACTTTCTTGAATTTGTCTTTAATATCATACAGATCTTCAAATTTAACAACAGATTTAGGAATTGGATTTTCATTATTTCTTGAAGTAATTTGCAGATCATGATCGTCTTCATCAATAATTTGTTCATCATATTATTTCTCAGAAGTTAAGAAATTCAATATATCTTGATCATGGTAGAATACTCTCCAGTTAGTAATATTATCGGGAACAGATGGGCGAAAAATCAATTCTACTAAAAATCTATCAGGACTGCAATCTTCAGCAGGAAGGAGTTTGGTTGCAACAGTAGCTAACAGGTCAGCTGATGTGTTTTGATTTCTAGGAATAGAAGAGATATTAAATGTTAGAAATTGAGTGGTAAGGTCTTGTACTAGGGTATGATAATGTTTGAGATGTCCTGAAAGACAATGGATGGTATTCCTTACTTATCTTATGACAATTTCGGAATCTCCATATACTTTCAAGTATTTTACATTTAACCTTATGACCTTATAAATCCCTTGAATCAAGGCTTCATATTCAGCGGTATTATTAGTGCACTCAAATTCTAATCTACATGATAGCATGATTTTCTCTCCTTCTGGATCAATTAGGATGCATCCTGCTCCTGCTCCATCACTAGATTTTGATCCGTCAAAATGTAATGACCAAAATAAAGTTCTATCTATAGGTTTATCTAAAAATGAATCAGAAATATTAACAATTCTAGAAGAATCAGATTGCGAAAAAATTTCAATTTGAGAAACAAAAGTAGTTACAGAAAAAGGTGATTGTGGTGCAGTAAAATTCCAAGAAATGACTCAGCAGAATATCCTCCAAGAATATTGTTTTTGAAAGCTACAGGTTCGTTTGGTTGTTCAAATTCAGTTACAGTGTGTGTCATATGTTTTCTTGCTCGATTTTGATTTGATTTG